>VJOZ01012677.1:0-10803 GCA_009801055.1 Stichopus horrens | reverse complement strand
TAGTTTTGTTGCTTATTGTGATAACGCGTAATGGGTACTTGAGATCTTTACGACTAACGTGGTATAGTAGGATATCATGGATAGCAGGACTTCCAAAATTCACTCTAAAGATGGTGGGGACATGGTATACAATGTCCCCACCTCTGAAATTTTTGGGGGAAACGGCACCCTTGCGCTGGACCATCCTGTCAAACCTTTGGCAGTGACAATATTTCTACGCAAAGAACACATTTTTCTTTCGTCTTTCAGTATGCATAGAATTTCATGTTTGTTTCTATTCGTTGATGTAGAGCTGTTTTGGTTTTTGTTTCATATTTCAGACTAATCTATCGTCATACAGCAATCTTAACTTGTAAATACGCTCTCGTCTTAGTTAAAATGGGGCCATTCTTTCAACACGTGATATTCACCGTCAGTGATCATCCGTCGACGGACTTTTACTTTCCTACATCTTTTTTTTTTCTTTAAAATATGAAGCTGCAATACAGGATACGATAGGGAGCAGTGGTTTCAAAGCTGGATGGTTTGTGGGAGGAAGATGATGGTAAAAATTTGAGGCTCTGGTAGGCAGATTCTAGAAGTTGATTTTGCAAATTAATTAAGAAACAAGTTAATTAAGAAACAAGTCATGTTTTGGACTACATTCTTGAGACAAATGATTGGATGAATTACTGTAGTTGAAACTTAATGAATATTCAGCGAGTTACGATGAAAATCGGACATTTAACTTATTAAGGTTTGTGTTTCAGTCTCAATGGTAGATTTGTGAACCTGTCACAGATTTGTCACAGATTTGCGAAACTTAATGGAAATCCCTCATTTTCCAGCGATTGTAACTCTTTCTTCTGATGACGCCATCTTCTTGTAGCATTGTTAGCATGTTGCAATTCTTCCCAAGTTAATATTTGATTTTAATTTGTAAATACTTTAACTTACTTTGGTGTAGCAGACTCAAACATCAAGCTGTGTGAGGGTTTCATGTCCAGCCTCTAAGTGTACAATGGCTTACTTCATGGGTTCACCATAAGGCAATGGTACTATACAATAGGTACTATTCTGCCTAGTCATGTTTCAAGTCAAGATGGTCTGGTAGATAAAGTTCTCATGAAACTGGTTACCAAACATTAATATGATCCTTTTATAAGTCTATTTTTTTCTGGGGGGTCTGCATAAAATTAATGATTCAATTCCATTTGTCACTTGTTCTTGCCCCACTTAACCTGAGAACAGACTATTTCTGAAAATTGGCTGAATAATGAAGGATTAAATTGTACTTTTTGCAAGAAAAGTAACTTTCCATTTGTAAACTTCTGTTGCACCAAATCACACCTGAGTGGTGATGTGGTGGTGAGGGAAGGGGGAGAGTGGAATAGTCCCCAGCAATGGATTTTGGAAGGTGCCACGAACGTGAAAGGGTGCCTGCAGAGTCTTGGATTGTGATTACTTGTGATCTAGTTATTTTGATATTACCCAACAGAATCAGTTTACAATCGGTGAAGGATTGCAGCCCTCTACCTTTTGTCATGTATGCCTATGTGTGTCTGTGATACACCTTCATCAGTTGGTCACACCGCTCGGTACACTCTCTGTCTTTCACATTTCACCCCACGGAGGATTTCCTTAATCGGCTTGACCTCGTTCATGGGAGTGAGCTTGCAGTTGGATTTTTGGATCTTTCACTTTTTGTTACAGAGTAGTTACAAAACTGACACTTATACTAGGGGCTGAAAATTACAACATTGTAGCGAAGAATGGTTGATATGGAAATAGAGGAAACCTTTAATGATGGACTTAGGACAATGTACCCATGCATTGTGGAAAGATACCAAAATTACAGTTGCTATGGTTACCACCACAAAAAAAATAGTGGATTGTAATAACACATGTGACAGAAATCGGTAGAGTCATGGTGAATCAACATGATAAAAGTGACTAACTGGATTGCTCTTCTTTGACAATACAGGACAGCACAATACAGTACTGGGCCCTTCCAAAAGCAAACACTTTTGAGGTAAAAGTTAATCACATCGGAACGATACATCACAAACGATTAGTTTATTCAAGGAGATCCCTTCTTTCTTTGGGCATTTTTCAACCAGTGTATTTCTGCTTCCTTCCTTTACATTGCATTCCTTTGTTCTGTGCTTTCTTTATTCATTTTTGCAGTTTCATATTTGTTTGAAGGAACTGTTACTCCAGTCTTTTTTCCTCTGCAATAATTCTCTGAGAATATACGATTGGATGGACAGTCACATNNATCTTGAGCATCTTGTTTTTATTGCCTAGGGGACTCTCGAATCAATTTATTCATAATTACGCTTCTTCCATCCTAACCTGGCAAAGCCGCTGTTACTGAGATATCGTCCTCACAGCCATACTGTTCAATTTAAACTCCCACATACATACATGCTCACAAAGTGCATCATGATTGCACGGATGTTACATTTCACTGAAACCCACAAAAGAAGAGATACAGCAGATATATGAAGGGTAGTGGGACACTTCTGATTTTAATCTACATTTCCATTTTTGTTCTGTTCTCAAATTTCTTTTCCATTTTTTTTTCATATCCAACAATGAAAGAAAACCAGAATCTAAAACTCTCCTGGTATGGAAACGATTAAAGATGGTTCAGTCTGTGGACGATCACTGCAAGACATTTAAATACCATGATCAAACCAAGAGCAGCATTGAAGACAGGCCATCTCCACCCAAGAAACATAGACTGTCAAATAAAGCTATGCAACACTCCTTTCCCCTCTCAGTAACTCCTCCTTCTTCAATTGATTTATTTGTTGAAGAGTACCTGTACTGGGTTTCCAGTGCACTTTGCAAACCTTGGCCATGTAAATGTTTGCAAGCCATCAGTTCCAACTTTAAACATATTTCAGTGGATGAACAAAACATCAACATTTCTTGGGATACCAATACCACATCTTTACTGCAGTTATTTTTTTCAAACATGGTATGAAAATACCCCACTTTTGATCAAAGTTGATCAACAAAGCAAGTGAAAAAGTTTACATTTTCACAACATTCAACATTTTATGTTAATAAGCCAGTTTGTGTACCTTAACATCTCAACAATAAATTGTTCTTTGTCAAGGTAGAGCATTAGTTCTGCTAGTGTATCTAGAATGTCCAGTTTAGCATAAGTATGCGTCTTGAAAAGTGTGCATACGAGATGTACTGTTCTTTTTGAGATGTAATACCATGTATGTCCCCCATCATAGGACCATTATTTGTACTTTCCAGTACAGAAGTAAACAAAAGATTTTTTATTGCAATTTATATATAGAGATTTACCAATATAGATTTTACATTAACTCTAAAGTACTTAACTGCACAGAGAAAGACAAAGCGGAAGCTCACTACCAACACAAACACCGGTCAACACAAATTCTCAAAATTTTCTTACACACTCTACAGAAAAAAAAAATATATATATATATTCAACTTTCTCATGCTAACTCTTGGCACTAAACCAAAACAAAAACCAAGACACAGCAACGAACTAAAATCAAGCAGGAAAATATGCTGTCCTATGGTGGATACCTAGGACTAACATTACTGCAGAACGACATCAACAGGAAGCCAGAAAGCGGTTGACCAAAATCATAGACTCAAGATACATTTCGTTGGGTTTACTTGTTGCTAAGGCCCTAGAACAAAAGACGTCGAGGTTCCTTTGGCAAGGAAACATCATCAAGGAAATATTTTCATCAACAAAGTATTGGTGCAGCATTTGCATACAATTGGCAATCAAAAACTTAATACATGCAGAAATGAACATAAAGGGCACATCAATATCGCCAATGTTGGTTCTTATGCCTGCCAGAGCTAACAAAGCAACTGATGTTTGTCTTAAATAATGTTTAATTTGGACTACTGACACATTTTTTATGTACATGGTTACATCTTTGGTCAAATCTTGAGATAAGACAACAATTCTGTTGAGCTGATCCTGGCGTGAAAGTGTAATATCACTTCATCAATAACACTATTAACAAAAGAGGCACGTTTTTGAAAAAGTTGTGCAACTTGCGTAGTACGGTCACAATGGTCCAGTTTGACGGAAGCAGGTTTATGCCACGGTAGAATCTTAAGGCAGCATTCGACTGACATTGCAATAATTCACTTTCCCCGATCCTAAGAGACTGATAAAATTTTTTCCAACGATTCCAACGACGAAACTGAGTCACACCACACACAAAAATAATTTGAGCTTTCTTTCGAGAAGTACTTGCTTAAAAACTGGATACTGTAATGGTCAAACTGAGACATATGGGCAAATGCACCCTTAATTATTGCTTTGATAAAAAACAGGGCTTTTTAGTGGACCCAGGCCAAAAATAGGATAAAAGTAGGATGATAAATCTCAGTAAAATAGGATAAAAACAGGATTATCAGACTAAAAGTAGGCCAAATGTAGAACTTATTCTGGCTTACAGGAGAAGTCTCCATGGATATCTACATTTTACTACCAGAGCTGTCAATGTGTTATACCACTTTTTAATTCTTCCATAATTACAATCTTGACCAGTGTCCACCATTGCCTCTTGTGAATGACAAAAATGAACTATTTGTAGAACATATACAATTGACATACTACCGAAAGCCCACCGGATGCAACCGGCTGGTACAAACATATTCCACAAGCTCTAAAAGATATGAAGACAATCACCTCTCACAGTATTTTTTTTATCTTGCTGATAACAAAAGGGTCCACTAAGTAGGTCAACACCTTTGAGTTGATAAATTCTTTGTAAGCTCCGACTACACCACCGAGTTGAAAATGACTAAAACGCCACTTTTCACTGGACTACCAAACTCTTCGATTCCATGTGTTGGAGAATATCTCAATATTCCATAGATATCTGAATGACTTGGCAATTTCCACACACAAGTTAACTCTTCACAAAGTCTTCACTTTTGTCTACATCCCTTTAATTGTTAAAATTCAACGTACTAGTCTACAACGTACCAGTCTACCTGCATATTAGAAACACCAAAATTCCAACCAATTAACTTTTACTTTTTCTTTTTCAGTAATTTTCCTCATTTACCATATGTGAAGTTCATTAAAGAAAATGTTACAAACATGTATCAACTACTATGCTATTAATTTATATGTTATTGAAATATACAATTTGACACTCTTTTGTGTACTAGATTCCTAAAAAATACAGAAGGACAACACAGACTTCTGTATTAGCAGAACTACATAAAAACTGAAATGCAAAATGAAATCACAAACAACAGCTAGACAAAAACAAACTTACATTCAAGTTTGCAACCCGAAGAAAATGTACTTTGCAGCTGTCGATGCTCCCATTATGTTTGTAGAAAACATGAAACATACAATGACAAGACTTGTGTCGGTTCAATTTGGCGATTGACAAACACATTAAAGCCTGCCAAATGCTTTTAAAATACCAGAAAAGGGTATTCAAAGGTATCAATGAGACTAAAATTGAACAACTGGATTTAGCGATAGTTTTCTGGCAGGGCATTCGCGTTCTATGGAAATCCACAGTGCACTTTCTGTTCAGTGGCATGAAGTAACGCATGCAAGCCAAGCATGACAGTGTACAAGATACACATCTACATGTGCAACAGGATTCATGGTTTGTATATCATACAATGGCTGCAATAGATTATTACTGCAAGGTAGATTCATGTGACAGATTTCATCCGACCATTCCGTGGTTTTGATTATAGTCGCATTATCGATGACAATCATCTTTTTTCTACCACTATTAAACTTTTGGGAGAAGGACAACGGTCGAGACTTTCTAACTCAGTTACCATCTGTCCTGATTAACCAGATGTGTCATGTTTCTTAAAGGAAAAGGGAGCATCCTGACAGGTCAGACGACCGTCCCCATTCTCTCAAAAAGGAACTTGTGTGCATCTGGCAGGCTATAATATGCACAATTTTTACATTTGCAGAAAAAAAATAATTTGCTTCAACAAATATCAGCATCACAAAGAGAGCACATCTCTTTGGTGACATGGCTAACAGCAGGCCGACAATTTTTTTTTTTGTTACTGACTTAGCAAAGGGGAAACAACTTCCAAGACCAATTTTCAAGATTGTCCCACTTTCATTTGACAGAAATATGGTAACTTTAAATTTAAAGAAGGGTACTTTGTTGTACAACTGTAAAAGTGTCCAACCACCCTTTACTGAGTGTTGTATTGGGAAGGAGAGGTGGGTGTAAAAAGTGATCCACAGCTGAAATTTAATCAGGCTTTATAGAAAACCATCACATGATTTGTCAGAAAACCTGTAAGATTATACAAAGTAAAACCACAGATGGAGGAGTAAAAGACAAATTTCTTTTGACTACATGGTTGGCGTAACAACACATTATTAGTCACTGTGGGACAGACTTAAAGCAAGGATTCAACACCAAAGACAGTTTCAATTCTCCCAACCATTTACTTCTAGCTAACCCTACGACCTGTCTAAAACTCATCCCTATGCAAAGACAATTCTAATTTAAGTACTACATGGCTGGTTACCATACGAGGACCACTGTGCATTCTGGGTAATATGAGCTATTCTTGCATCTTTTGAATTTGCAGTATTGTCAAAGAGAAGGACCAATTGAGAATACTGACAATGAAGCCGGTGGGCTGAGTGGCTGTCCTTAATCTAAAAAAATCTCTTTGAAAGCTTACCTTGTCCTATCAACCAGCTGGCAATCCACCAGATAACTTCAAGTAACACCAATATTTCTAACCACATGGTAACCTAACATCATACAATACACACTAGGGATACATCACAGTCTAAATCTGTCAGTTTGAAAAACTACAAAATTGGTGTAGCTGTGTTTGTAGCATTCAACTCAGCATCAAATTTGGTGATTGTATGAAGCTAGAGGGAAAATGAGCTGGGCCTTCCAAGTCCTCCCTGTAATGCAAATGTTGCATGTTCACGCGTCCAGACATACATTGATATGCAAATACACTGTTGTTCTAATGTAAAGCACAATGTAGACATACCTACTACCTATGGACACACTACCAACAGATGAGCTGTTACAAGCAAATGCAGACACCAACATACAAGCATATGTGATATGCATGCATGGACATGTTATTTTTTTTGTGTAACATAGGTTTGTATAACATGCATATTCATGGATGCAAATACTAAAAGACACGGGCACAATTGCTACGCTCATGGCTGGCGTGTACACAAAAAGCGACAGTTAGTAGGTACAAACCTGCACTGAATAAATTCTCGTATGCAAACACATTTTACTAAACACAGAACAATATTCACACAAACAAGCACAAGCAAAACATGGAAAGAGTCCTGTAGGTTGCAGGAGTTTTCCTTAAAATGCAAAAGAAGAGATTGAGTCAACATGAAGCAGTTTTCTAGTTGCTTCTATGAACTGACATATTATGATGTTTCACAAATCACTGAATTTTGAATTCTCAATTGCTGATGCAAGGAAGAGGACAATGGCTATTTAGTAAAATAAAATACTGGCAGTCCAAAAAAATAAAACAATGCATATACACAAAAGTCACTCCTAATGCGCTGAATATATCTGATTATCTGATAATCGTGAGTGACGAAAGTTGTCTACTGTCAAACTGGAAATCAAAATTCGCAAAACTTCAACGTCTTTTTCTGTTTGAAAACAAAAGTAATGCAAAATAAAAGCACCTTTGAAGAATTATGACACCGAGTTTGACAGGAGTCTCGCTGAAAGTGTAAAAAAAATGGCAACAAGGTAAAATTCTTCTCTGGTTCAGCAAGAAAAACTTGCATCAATCTTTCTGCAATTTGTAGAGGTCGTGCATGACCTCCAGGAGGCATGACATGGACCAAGCCTGGGTAGGGCACCCATCGTGGCAAGGGGCACCGTCTTTGTTGGTGAGTTCAGGCAGTCCCCGCCAAGGTGAGCTCATGATCTCAAGGTGATGCTTTCCCAATGTCTTGTGGATGAACTTGACCGTGGACCTGAACGTCTCTTCCGGGTTCTCCTGGAGCCTCGAGAAGTGAAGTTTTGCTCGAAGAAAGTAACCCACAGGCCACACCCACTCCTAGAACGGAGAATAGCATAAATTGAACTATTGTCACTGTAACTGTTCCTTTGAGTTGCATAGTTCAGTATTACATCATTCACACAATCTAATGGAGAATGATGAAATTTAAAATGATTTGAAATTCTCATCAGTTTTTTGTGACATGGCCATGTTTGTGACATGACTCAGGAGATTACTTTCCATAAAGTTTTAGCATACATAGACTAAGTACACACATTAACTTAACAAGAAGTTTACCTAGTGAAATTGAATTATATAAATAGCAGGTATGTTACGGTCTGAATGCATTTACCATACATGTTGCTGTGAAATGCAAACAAACAAACAAAAAATAGAAAACTTATTCTATACAATTTGTCTTTATGCACAAACGATCTTACAATTAACATGCTGTTACTCTGCATTAACTTCCTGTGCCAAACAATGTGTTAGGGCATAAATGGTTAACCATTTAGGTAAAAGAATTGATACTGTGCAAGCATTAAAGCACAATTCTTACAATATCTGTGTCAAAACTGATACAATAGACACTTTGTGACTTTGGATACCCTGTGTGTGTGGTGTTTCTCATTACATTCTGTTGGAGCATGTAACTATAGAGATGTTTTAATTGTAAGGCTAATGACAGCAAACCAAAATTTTAACTGTGTGAGTGAATATCCTATGTGCATTTGTATCATGAGTACACATTATTGATGCTTATGATAAGTGTACATTACCACATTTACTGTTCACATGTTGGCACTGAATACACAATATACTACTGTAAATATATAGTTGTAAAATTGTGAGTATGGACTCAGCATGTTGTGCACACATGCCACACACATGCTGCACACGTGCTGCATTCATACGGACACACTTTGAATACAACGATAGGCACGTACCGGTCCCTGATGGTAGTTGAACCCTCTTGCAATTTTAGCGTCAGGTCCGTCATAAGAGTTGTTATAGTTACCGTCGTAAGCCCAGTCACTGTAAACCGGAGAGAGAATGGAACCATGCATGACTTAATTGGTGGTAGCGATAACGTACACGTCTTTCCAACTTACACACCACACATGAATAATCTCCATGCCTTTCTACTGTAACTCACAATCTTTTTGCAACATAACTACTGTTCATTCCATATGTCATTTCACATTCTTAAAAAAAACAATATGCAGTCTTCATGGCAATTGGTGATGATAAAAAGTCATTTTCTGCAACCACACCATTTCTTTGCTTTAAACTTGTAAGGAGTTCAGTTGTGTCAATACATATCTAGGGTTTTTTTTAAGCTGCACAGCAGGGGGGCATTAGGTGTCATGTCCATAGGCAAAACATGTCATGGAACATAGAGAAGGGTCCGTTGAATGTTTTACCAGTCACAACATCACATTCTATCCAGCGATGTTGGCCTACACATCAAGCTACCCATGTTGAGAAATAGTGCTCATAAAGTCCTTGCAATATGATCCCTTATGACAAAAAGTGACATGAGACCTCAACAGAGATGACAGGCCTCTTGAACTGTGACGATTCCCATCAAGACATATGAAACGGCTATCCTTAACACCACACTGCACTAACTTCACAAAAAGTTAGTAAATATGATTGGAGCAACAGCCTTTGGGTTTGGTAAAGTGCTTTCCCATGACAGTGCTACAACACATAGGGTGAGATCTGCTGTTCTCTGATCTCCCATCGGGGTGCTGTCCCTGGACCCCACCAGGGGCTACAAAAAGGAAAGAGAAGATTCCAATATTTTCATTTTTACGTTAGAATGTCATCAGTATACCTTGGGTCCAAGGTCTTCATGCCAAGTGGACCCAGCAAGACATCTTGGGCCATTGTGAGAGCTGTCCAAGCATTACTCGGAGTGAACAACTCTGGCGCCTGGTGGTGAAAGATGAATAAAAGAAAGAAGTTACCTAGCACCAACCTGCAAATATTTGCAGAAGTTTGGATGACACAAACAAAATGATTGCATTAAAATCAGACTCTGGGGTAAGCATGAACTGCATAAAGAAACTGTGCTAGATATATGACAAACAGACAATAGCAAAACCACTGTTAACAGATTCTGTGTATACAATCCTCATCAGTGACAATGGATTTGACTGCAGTTCATTGTGAAACTTGACCTTCACAATATTTCAACCTAATAACTTAGGTGTACACATACATGTACACGAACCAAATATGAGATTTTCCTTTGCAGGCATCTCCCATTCATATATAATATTAAAGAGGCAAGACCATTGACTTTGACGCTGGCTGCCTCCAAAATGGCTTATCCAGGTGAGACTCTCTTGCCTTGGCAAGGTGAAATACATGGTGCATATGTGACCACTGCTGTATATTGTCTGGCTTAGAAAGTATTTTGTATTTGACTTGCACCGATTATTAAATACAGCGTTTGAACTTCAAATAGTGATGACACACACATGGTATCAACAACAATAAATCCTGCAGCCGATCAAAACACGGAATTCCTCCTGTCTCCTCCACTTTTGCCCCCCCCCACTCCCACTCCTTCAAATTCTGGACAGACAGCAGACACCAGTCAGCATGCATGTGATACACATACAACCACACATAATATGACCCAGGGTCCGTAGCAAAAATGGTTAAATGAATTCACAGACTTTTCACAGACTTTTCAAAGACTCTTTGGTAAAATTCCATGACCAAGAAAAGACATGCATTTTTTAGGGACTGAGTAGTCGATGAGAAATTTTGCATTCT
>VJOZ01012667.1:723-12158 GCA_009801055.1 Stichopus horrens | reverse complement strand
GTCCCTCATCTCCTTTTGAGAAATTTTTCAGGTAACCTTAGATATAATGTGGTGCAATATTTGGCGTCTTTTGAAGTCATAGAATGTGCTATATGAAAAATTCAAATCGGTGTTTCACATTTTCCGACTATTGGTTGCACCTTGGCGGAAATATGAAAAATTAAAAGTAGGATTCAGCGTTATTGAATATCTTACAAGATAACCTTAAACACAATCTAATGCGACAGTGGGCGTATTTCTATGTCATAATATGAACTACACTGTGATATGAAAATCCAACTGGTATTTCAGAAGTTCCGACTATCGTCCCTCTGAGAGATTTCTTTCTTTTTGTTTGCCGGCAGGGATATATAGACACCCCCATCCCCAGGTAGCAATGACCCCGATGATGACATGGATTCTAGAAACAATGTTCCTCTATTTTTTTTGTCAATCCTAACACTGCATTAAAAAAATATCGCCAAAATGTATATTGGATGTCAATGCAAACTAAGGCTATTGCCAATACAAACCAGAATTCTATCATATTATTTTTAAAAGTTTTAAAAGTACGTCGATTCTATACTTAAAGTGTGTCAATTCTACTACTTAAATGTACGTCTTTTTTTTTAAAGATGGAAATATTTCACTTAATTTACAGGCACGAAATGCTGCAATTGTTTGTCTCAGTTTTGTCGTTACTGGGTATTTTGCATGCCATGGGTGTAGTACGTATTGAAAACAACTTAAAAACTTTAGAGGTAATAGTAAATGAAAACAGTGGAACTGATACTACGTTGTAATATGGGTTATTCTTAAAACCTTGCCACTGTTTCTGTCACCGAGTTTGTCACCAATAAAACAATCTAGAGAGAGAAGTCTCTTTGACAATTCTATTTTGTAACAAAGGTTTATGATATGTTTTTCTCTCAACTTATGGGTGTCAACTGGAGTCACGCTTTGTTGAAGTTTTCCAAGAGAAGAGGTTAGAAAAGGTTTCAAAATGATGGCTCCACATAGCAGGATGACAATTTCTTGTATGAGTCACTTTTTTTTCAGATCACCCAGAATTTCCATCTATATCAATTACCTTGAGCAGTGTCTTCCAGCTCCCTGCCTCGAGTAAGCCGACACTAAAGGTGCAGGGAGTTGTGGCACAAAACCCGGATGTTGTGGAAAACAGTTTTCTGTGGGCGTGGTTACCCTGGTAATAGACTGAAATTAGCAATCCAATTTAACATAAGTAACAACAGAGGATAATACGTCCTGGTAATGACCGGAGTAGGCCTAAGTTATACTGTGGTCCATATGAGCCATAACATACTGTTACGGTGGCAAAATTCTGAGAAACAGATTTTAGCAACCCTTCGGGAGTAGTGATATTTTGAGGTCGAAAATAATGAACAGTTTCACTGACATATCACATGAGTCTAGTGCGATAATTTGATAGGGGTTTGTACAGTTTTAGGAAATTGGAAAAAAAATCAACATTTTAGGAAAAGGGGGACCAGCCCCCCACCCCCTAAATCCGCCTGCATCCTAAACCCTCTTGCGGCTGCGCCAAGTCCGTCAACCTTTTATTTTCTTATCTGCAACTCTGTATCCTCTCCTGCCGTGTGTATACGTACGTGTATGTCCCCACTTTCACTCATGAAAGTTTTCTGTGTGTGCTAACGGAGCCAGGATATGAGCAATAAGTAACGAAACCTCTTAACCGGGAGTTAACTGCCGGTTCATGTTGTAATACCATAATATATCGATGTTAATTGTAGGTCCACGTGAAAGGATCTTCAAGTATGTAACACTATAACATTCCCGAGTTCGTAAAAAAAATCATTGATTGATCGGTGAACGAACTTTCAACACACATCAACCCTGTGCCGTTCTTCTCTGGATGTTTGCCTCGCTATCACTTTGCGTCGTTACGCTTGTGATGTAGAGTTGTTGCCTTTTTCACCAGTGCTGGACTCAAAAACAAATCGACAACTAAAATGCTTGTTATCCTTATCTATTCTATATGCAGGGTTCACGAAGAAGGTAAAGTTGACGAAATATAGTTTGCTATTTCGCAACAATCCGTCATCGAACCACAGTAAGCGAAGACCGGGTTCAAACGGTTAACTACTGTATGTACTTAATATTCATGATTTCTACGAACTCCACATATTGTATTCTACGTAATGATCCAGTCACTGCATAGTTACACATTGGGGTTATGTGTAAACCAGCTCGTGTTTCCGCTTGCAGTTCAGATTCGCCTCAGCAGATTTGATCACATTTTTTTCCATAGAAAATGAGACCAAACTGATGTGAGCTTATCATTCGGTTGAATTATGTACGCCATTCGTTAGAAATATGTCCTACTCACTTGTCGGCATTTTGTGTTACGATATCGATATTCAGCACTCAGTTGTACTTTGGTTGTGAATCGAATCATATGATCACTGTTGAAACGACGTACATAAACTTATGAGGTCATTCATCTTTTAAATTGATGGGAGAATAAATACGCGATCAAAGAACAGGTGCTACTTTGACAATGCTAGTTGTCTAAATCTTATTATTTCTGACTCAGTTATGTTGCAAAACGTCTAAATGACTGATTCAATACTACAAACAAACCGGACATTTTACAGATATTAGTATCCTCGGTATATTATGTTTTGTTAATGCAAGGTTTCCTACTACTGACAATGAATAATGTATTAGGATCTAACTGTCAATCACTATTCATCCTGGGACGACACCCCCTGAATAAGCTCTCTGATTGGACAAACTGAACAGTTATTTTTATATGCAAAGTTGGAGGCTTTGCCCTGCGCGGGAAGCAAAACAAAGCCATTGCAACACATCATATACCCAAAACAAACCTTACTACGCCATAAGGGTTGACTAGATACGTCAGGCTCATTAGCCAGGTATTTTCTGTACATTTTCTGTGTAATGCCGATAGGAAGCGTGCCAACGTAAGGGAATCAAATACTTTAACTGTAAACTTTTCATTCGAGGGGAATTTGAACCTTGCTTCGTCGACAAACGCTAGTATTTACATATTTTTTAGCTGTGTCTCAGCTTCTTCGATGTTCGCGCATGTGTGGTTTGCAATCAGATACGATCATGTCAGTGGTAAGTCATTTCTACTCTGATTTGTTTACTTTCTTTAGTTACAGTTTTGTGCAGGAATATTGTCTGCAAAATTGTATCAATAAGTCCCAATGTATACTTCATATCTTAAAGCTACCACGTTTTAATTAGATTTCCAAGTTTGAGTTGAATTTATTGCATTTTGAAGGACATTATTTTTACAAATTCCAGTGTTTACGTTTCATTGTGGGGTCAACTTATGTACAGCCGAGTTAGCACATAGGCCCTATAGCCACGTGCACGCCGGTGTTGTGTCAGCAATGGCTGTTCCGTTACGGCGTTAGTCAGTGTAGCACTAGCAAACCAAAGTGGGAATCTAGGTGAAACGTCGCCTAACCGTGTTCATCAAACGCAGAACAGTGATGTAGTTTCGTTTACCCAGGTTCATGTGTAAGCTTAGCTGTTCGCTGTCCATTGACATTCCTAACTTAGAGTCACCCGCAACGGGCATATTGTGGTGCTAGTACTAGCTGTAGCCTATGATCATGCCTGAACGTAACATAACTTAAGGCTGTTTGTTCCTTACGTCAGCACACTGTGCACTAATAATATACCAAGTAACACAGTACTCGAGGTGCAGGATGCCTTTTGGACTGTGTTGTTGCTTAAGTATGAAAATACCACTTAAATTAAAGCTAGTAACAGTTGTTATTTTGGATAGGTCTACAGTTGAGTCAATGACAGATGGAGGCCTAAAGTGCGCTGTAAACTCACTTAACCACATAGGTTTAAGACCGTTGCACAGCAAAGTAATAAACATGTCAAGGCCA
Organism: Stichopus horrens; assembly: GCA_009801055.1. Classification (NCBI taxonomy): domain Eukaryota; kingdom Metazoa; phylum Echinodermata; class Holothuroidea; order Aspidochirotida; family Stichopodidae; genus Stichopus; species Stichopus horrens. The sequence continues at coordinate 8,265 of VJOZ01012667.1, read as the reverse complement.
ACTTGCCAGCTTTTTATTGAAAGAAGTGAAGTGTTGTGAGATATTTGACAAGATAGTAGTGCATGAAATGTAGTGTAGCCCATGTTTAGCCTAATCACTAAACAAATATGTCAAGTTGGGACCAAGACTAGTATTTTGTATAAACCAAGCCTTAGACTGCTAACAGCACTGTATACTTAAATGTACAACTTATGTGCAACTTAAATTTTGAAGCACCAATCTTAATTTTGCTTATCAGAAGGTAAAATCTGTGTATTATATGTTGTGGCATAATGTTGGCCAAAAGTTCACACTTTTACTCTGCATGAGTAAGATTAACAGGTCAGTGGTTAAATGTTCCATTAGCAATTAAAAGTGCCTATTAGGAAGTTTCTCGACTTGAGGCTACCTAGACCTAGGCAAACCTCATCTAAAACTTTGTGGCAATTGGCGAGGATTTGTCAGGAGAGTGTAGGCATAGGATTCTCTAAAACTGACACACTTTCAATGAAGCCCGTTCCCTGATTTTTGTAATCATTCATACCTCTATCATTCAGTATGTTGACATTCGCAGACTGGCTACTTAGAATCAATAATGTAACTTGAAACTAAATTTCCCCACATGGACCCACCATGCAGGCAGTTAACATGTGCAGGTCTACTTTCTACGTGTGGAAAACTTCCAGTGAGTGATTGAGATAACTCTTGCATAATTGTAATTTCCCTATTTCTGACAGCATCGTAAGTTAATGGCTCCCAGAAAAACATAAATTTATGATAAGAATCACTTATTTTCATTCATAAGATTTGGAATGCAACTCTAGGCCTATATCATTTTTCTCGCTCCCTGGTTGTATAACTCAAAATCAGGTTAGCCTATTTTGTTAGCAACCGTACATGACTCGATCTTTCTGGCCGAACGGATAGTGAAAAACTGTAAATACTGTGATGTTATAGTTGCAGAAGTGCTGTGGGATGGAAGTCACAGTAGTGAATGAGTAATATAGTAATATTCACGTTTCGTTTCATCATACCCAATACTATGATACGCGTGCACACGTGTGTGATACACACCATGTGTATACGTTGCGTACGATGCATTATTGGAAAGAATGAACTAACGTACCAGTTGAACTTTTGTCAACCCTTTAGGATAATAATCGTACAGTCGCAATCATAACAATTCCGAGCAATTGTTTTGCGGTCACGTCAGGGCAATTTCCCAGTTTTTGTCAATGCCATTTTTTTTTTTTTTTNNTTTTTTTTTTTTCACTTTTTTTGTGCTGTTTGCTTACAGGATGAGTTCCACCCATTCATCGAGGCAGTCCTGCCTTACGTCAAATCCTTTGCATACACGTGGTTCAACCTGCAGGCTCGAAAGCGGAAATATTACAAGAAGCACGAAAAACGAATGTCTCCGCACGAGGAGAAGCAGATCAAAGAAGAGCTGGATAACGATAAGGCGGACGCCAAGCAGAAATGGGCGTCACGATTGCTGGCAAAGCTGCGAAAAGACATTCAGCCGGAACACCGCGAGGATTTCGTGTTGAGTATCACGGGCAAGAAATTGCCATGTTGCGTGCTCAGTAACCCAGACCAAAAAGGCAAGATGCGCAGGATAGACTGCCTGCGTCAGGCGGATAAGGTATGGAGGCTGGACCTTGTTATGATTGTTCTCTTTAAAGCCATTCCCTTGGAAAGCACAGACGGCGAGAGGTTGGTGAAACTTCAAGCGTGTACGAACCCTCTTTTGTGTGTGCAGCCGTTTCACATGGGAGTCAGCGTTCGCGAGCTGGACATGTTTCTGGCCAACTTCATCATGGCACCAGGTAAGTGCGAGTGCCTCGCTCAAGATTTGCCCGGATGGATGCCGTTTACCGTGCATCGATTCATTCCGCCCTTTTTGAATGCCAACTTTCATTCACGGTATGAGTTGCATTGTCTCCGCTTTAACTTTTGTGTTCATTTTCACCCTCTCGACTTTCTTAACGCCCCGTTGTCAGTATGTTTGATCCACTGAATGGCTTCGGTTATATACAGCGCTAAGGTTGAGCTAAAGTTCTGTTTCAAAGGATCAGCTTTGATATTCATGCAGAGGTGGTAGAGTTAAGATTGTTTCATGTAACTGTTATACCCTACTGTAAGTGTCCTGAGGTCAATTTAACTTCTCCACCCCTCCCCTGCCTTTCATAACTTGCTTTTTCCAGGGTTCTTTTTGCTTAGGATGCTACTCATCAAGAGACAGACTGGCTTGTCCATGAAGTTTTTCATTCTAAATTCAAACCAAATCACAGAAAATCTCATGGAGAGGCAAAGGTATTTTTCATGAGCCCTCATAGTTTTTGTTTGTTTTTCTTTGCGTTGAGGATACTTTTGTTATGGCTTACTTCCAATGTAAACACTCATTGTCAGCATTCATTAACATTCATCTACATACAATGTAATTATAATTAGAAGGACAAACAATGACACCGCCCTCAGAAATTTCCAGTAAGTAGTCGTTACGACTTTACCGCCTTAGTCGTTTTGTGGAAATTTTTGTAACTTATCCGTCTGGCTTCTCCAGGAAGCAACCTGTGAGAAAAGGAAAGCTGATGAGTTGACATTATGAAAAGCTGATTAAAACACCTGGCTGCAGAGGTAAAAAGTGTGTGGCATCTCACCCATAAGTTGTTGTAATCTCACTACTGCTGATGAAATAACCGACAAATCTACCGAAAAATGTGGAGATTGCATCAGAAAATTGCTCTTGGTAGGAAGACTTTGTGAACCAAGCATGCCAGTTCTAAGGGGCATCAGTTATTCTATATTTCATTGAGAGAGATACAGTAAGACCAACAAAAACAAGGATGGTTTCAAACATGCAGTTTCAATAACTTTTCCTCTTCTTACTGTTTCTAAAATAATTTGTGGAAATTTGATATATATCTCACAAAAAGCGTTTGAAAGAGGTGCAAAAGTTGTGGAGAGTCTGCTCTCAAATTTGATTGTGAGGTTTTCAATGTAGGTGTGGGCAAACATTATGGTCTGAAATTGGACCTAGTTGGATCAGGATCGCTTGGTTTCTCTTTTTGAAATTTCCAAAGCCGATGGACAGAATTTGAACTATTGAACGAAATCAGTCCAGAACAAACATTGTCTTCTAGTGAAATTTGCTAACTTGCAAGTGGGCAAGTTGCATTTTGGGTTAAATACTCAATGTGGCCACGTAGTTAACTCTTTCCACTACACTACCAAGCCATGGTTCATTCTAATTTAAGCTTTTTCTTCTCTCAAATTTTTCCTACTGTATGGTAAGAAAAAAAATTGTTTCGCAGGTAACATTGTCTTTAGAGAATCCAAAATGATTACTGTACTTGTCAGTCTCAAGTTAAAAGTTGTTGACCACATTCCTGTTTCTGGAAAGTTACTATAGCAAAGAATTATTTGTAAGGAACTTTAGTAAATTTATGATAATCATAGAAGAGATGTACTCTAGTGTCAGTAAAGATTCCGGTTTTTAATTGATGACACCTTTTGTGAAAATGATGCAAGTTCTTATGTATTTAGGTCTGGGGGACACCAAGTTTAGACAGACTTTACAGATTTAGTTGACCAAAAACTGATTGGAATACAGCACATGACAAGAGACAAGTAGCTTTAGTGCCACATCTTTACAAATCACTAAGTTAAAATCAGTAGTTGTAAGATTAGTCAACTTAAATACATGATGGGGGGAGATATGTCCCCCCTCCACTTTTTTGAGAGGAGAGGACACTAACACATTTGTCCCACCCCCACTTTTTTTAACCTAAAATAAAAACAACAACAACATACATTATTCTTGTGTACAGTACATTTGGTAACTTTTGTTCTAACGAACAAACAAAATTTAGCAGACATTGCAAGGCCACAGAGACACAGGTGTGCCATTTCCTGCAGTCTGAGAGGTAATTTTTTATCAAATATATATTTTTCAGTACGCTACACAAGTCTGTGTAGAGAACTTGTACACACTTAAAAGAGCTGTTACTGTACTTTTCAGTCCTTTGATTTAAATCCACCTACACTAGTGGCGGGGGAACAGGGAGTCTGAGCTGAGCTACTGCTGTAGCTTACATAATTCTTTTATCTTTTTGATAAATCTAAAACTTAGCCTCAGTTATAACCTAATCAGCAAAATAGGGGAGGGACTTCACCACGCCAAACTGTGGATATAACTTAAATGAACAACTTTAAAATATTTTCCATTTTTGTGATGAATGCAAATGGAGAACAAACTTTAGGGGCAGTCTTATTGCACCTATGCAGCTGCACCTGTTTTGCTGTTTTGATATACAAGGAACCACAAATCTTCTGGACCCCTGTAAGAGGTTCCCCAGCTGGCCCCAGCCAGGACCGTAAGGCAGACCCGGACACCACCTAAATTTGCTCACACGTTTTGTGTGCTTGTTGTGTGGTGCACAAATTCTGTCGCAGGAAACAAGAAGATTTTCAGTCATGTTCGTGGGAGATTGAACAAGGCTTTTTCCAACACTGGAGTATGTTCAGCTGCAACATTTGCCATGTGCTCAAAAGATAAAAGAGGATGCATTTTTCAGTTGTGACAGTTTATATGATGTACTATGTTCAACAGTCTTATATATTTTTTCATAGATGGAATTTCCTCAAATTGCAGACATACGATCCCTATTTAAAGGTTGTACATGCAGCTTAGAACACACGGGAAGTGCCATTTCCGGCCATTATGGAGGAGGGGTTGTAAAGCCCAAAATTTTCATGTACGTTCCATGTCAACCGATGGAGCACTCCACTTAGATAGTAGTGCCAGCGCTCACCCTCATCATATTGTTTTTCGTTCTCCGGGCTTACACCATGGCTTTAGACCACTTTTAGGGGAAAAAAAGCTTTATGCCAGATGTCCCACCTCTCACTTACACTATCAAATCAATGCCCATGGGAGTAGTTGTAAGTTGTAAAATGTTCAAGTAATTAATGTGCTGATGTGAATCAGTACTACGATTCAGAAAACTGCATATATATACGGTGTGTTATCATGTATGGTAGACCTGCTATTTTCAAATTTGTAAATATTTACCATTTGAAGTGCAGAGTGCCGACCCTAATTTGTACTCACATAATTTTTGCCCCTGCTGATGGCTTTTGGCATACAGTGAGCTTTAGAGCTAGGAATGTTCCTTACAGTATTACATAAATGACATAATGCACACTGTTTCTTAAAATATTTCTCAGTTGTTACAAATTTGGCATAGATGTAGCAGTGTATCCTCAGTGTGCTTTTCTGGACTTGTTTTGTTTACAAAGTCTGACTTGTTTGTAAGTAGTGCATTGTGCGTTCTTGAGTGAACCAGTTTGTGTAGAGCTCAACAACAATAAAACTATAAACCAGTATATAGTGTCCATGAAGCAACTGATGTTAGTGATACATGTACTAGGTATGTACTACGTGGCTGTAATTATGAGTCATATTCATAATTACCTTCAGAACCTACTCGAGTACAGTACGTAGCAGATAGTGCAGTCAACCAAAGTGGAAGCTAGTGTGTGCACAGAAATCTAGAATGTTCACACTTGTACTGTACCTGTTTACATGCATGCCGTGCATGCCATACTGTAGGGTATGTGTTGGTGAATGCGTGCACACATGCAAGTCGTTGGAATTTAGATTTCCCTTATTGCCATTTGATTGAGTGCATTTGAACACAAACTACAAGTAGGTACACAAATAAAATTAGTCACTCTCTACAGAACAGTCCAATTAGTACTTTGTGAAAGGCAACTCGCGACAAGTTTTGACACAATGACAGCGTGGTTTCAAAATCTGCAAATTATGTTGTCATCCATATCCACAAACACAAACTTTGATGTTTTGTTCTTTTCTTTTTCGTGTACACAAATTTGTGTGAAAACTCCATGCGTGATTATTGACTTAACTCTCTCCTCACATCTCGTTGTGATTCCGAACGTAGACTTTGGACCCAAAAGACAAAGTCAGCAAATTATCAAAGAGGAGAGAATTACCTCAAAATTTCTGATCAATTGCATGTTCTCGCTAGAGGGGTGACCAAAAACTGTTCAATCCTGTCAGTGATAATTCAGTCCAGTCGACAAAGTGATCTCGCATAGGGGACAAACGATTTCGTTCAACGATTACAGGTGATCTGCAGACTTTGGTTTGTAGTTTAAAAAAAAAAGGACCTAATTACATTAAAGTGCTGGATTCCATGTGTGCACATGTATTAAAGCATACATGACATATCCATGCTACAAGATTGGGGATGAATTTTCTATTAATTACAATATGAGCTCGAAGTCAAATTCCAAATGGTTTTGAAATTTTAGACAAGTCATGAAAGTGGGACAAGGGGCAATCGTTGGCTTTGTTGTCCTGTTTAGGTTGTCACACAGGGCCTGTTTGACCACTGAACTTCAACACAAAATCATTCGCAGTAAATTGTACCAGCAGCATCAAAGACTGTGTAAAATGGACGTATAGTACATGCATTGAAAAGTGGACACGTCCCTGGCCGTATTCCCAGAGGTGGACATCAATAGTGCTCCACAGTACTGTTTGGTATGAAGTGAAATGTTTCTCCAGAGGAACTGAGACCCCATGCGTAGTCTGCTCACAGTACCGTAATAATGTTAAATTTGTCAATAAGTATGTATCTTTGTCAATAAGTATATTTGTCAATATTTGTCAATTTGTCAATATTTGTCAATATTTGTCAATAAGTATGTATCAAGAGGAAAAAATATTGGCTTATATTGTAATCTTTCAGTGTAAATTATGTTAGAGTGTGCATTAAAAGTTGAACATTTCAAACCTGCAGTAGACCATGCACTTTTGTTCCACTGCCTAAAAAGTCAAGAGTTCTATTCTGTATCAGTTAAGGCCCATAGTACAGTATATACTTAGCATAGTAGCATACACATGTAAAAGTATATGGAGATGGAGCACTATGTACATCGTCAAATACGTACATTTTCTACACGTTTTTAGCAGTACTGTAGATTCACAGGGGACAAATCAGCAGTTTTAATTTCCTTTTGTGTTCATTGTTCACATGTCGGTGGACTGTAAACCTTAGCAGTTTCATAACAACAGGAAATCGTGAGGCAGCAATTTCGGAGGACACTTGCTAGATTTCATGAAAATATTCAAGCTGTTAGCCTCGTGACGATGTCTTAGTTCTAAGTAGAAGCTGTGATGTGCATTTACAGTATTACTATGCAAATGCACACCGTGGTAAGTGTGAGGATTTACCCTAGTCCAATAAATTTACAACGTGCAGTTTTCCACACATTTCATTTGTTATTCAGTGTAATTAATGCACACATCCTTTCTACCTTGATCAAAGTCCAGTGCCCCATTTGAAGTTTGTAGATGCTGCTCACCTCAGATCTCTGATCATCTTCCCTGAAGTCTAAAGATGGCAAGGAAAATATCCACGAAGGTAGAAATCCTTGAAAAATCAGAAAAGTGAGAATTCACCAAAAATCCGAGAGCAAGTAGTGAGACCAACTGGCACTTTTGGTTGGTAGTTAGGGAAGGAGGAGCTA
>VJOZ01012661.1:2283-16449 GCA_009801055.1 Stichopus horrens | reverse complement strand
ATCTCAAGAAAGGAAGCTTGTAAAGATCTCATGTTTGGTATGTAGTTGTGCCATGTTGAGTAGAGGAACCCTATCATTTTTGTGAAGGTCAAAGGTCATTTGGGTCAATAGGGGTCAAATTGTGAAAATGTGACAAATGTGACACATGCTAATGCTATTATCAGATTCAGAAAAAATTTTCTNNTTCTGCATTCTGTTTTTTTTTTTCATCGCGTGTTGGTTCGATTGCCGAGAAAATTTTCAAATGCTAAACAGCATAAATTTCTCTTCATTAAAGGTTCTTTATTTGGAAAAATATAAAGACTTGTGATGTCCAGTTTAAACTATCCACTCATAGGTGTTTGCAGGCTGCATGTTTGTGGCTTGTCTACTGTAGAAAAAGACAGACACAAAGAAAAGTGGTGGCTTTACTCTCTTTCTTGTATCCTCCTTTTTTTTTTTAATTTTTACAGAATAACATACATCCATCAGAGTATTGGATACTAGGCTATTAAACTGCCACAACAGCCACAGGCTGTGAATAAATATCAAACTTTGTGTTAGTCTTCAGTGTTCTGTTGAAAAGATTACAGGAAGTCACATGTGAGCTAAACAAAAAGCCCTGAGTATGTTCATCTGAGATAAAGTTACTGAAGTCATGGAGTTTGATCAAACTTTAACATACATCCAAAACTTGCTCCCTCAAATGGCAGTATGCTTTACTTCTGATGCAAAATGTGCTTTGGAGTTGCATGCAAAGTGCCCCCCCAGTCAAAAAAGTAATGGAAGCATATTTTAAAAAAATAACATCTTTGAAAAAACAATTATTAGGAGATTGTAGATACACTTACCGAGGATTTTGATCAGTGGAACATTACAATACATCAACTTGATTTCACCATGTGGCCCTTCATCAAACTTAATCAGTGAGGGACCCTGATCTAATTTTTATCTTTGTAAGATACTGCCGATAATATTATGTGACGTTTGAACCATTTTATCTGTGAGTTCACATCTTGGCTGTGGATCATAAATAAGTACTTGTTCGATTCATTCGATTCCTAAATATTAATTTGGTATGAAAATAAACCTGATGATGAACAGTGTAGAAAAGGACACTTCAGCTACAAAAGCAAAGTCTGTCTTTTGTTTTTGAGGAATTTCATTTTCATGTAGGTTTTTTTCTTTCCTTCTGAAAAATGGGATTATTAAGCAGTTGGACTCTTAGTATAACCCAAGGTATTGCATCCACACACAAAGCAAGCCATGTTGATTTTTCTGTCCCATTAAGTGTTATGGAAGTTAAATGAGTGCCTTTGAAGATGGAATTTAAAGAAAAATTCGCACTTTTGATATCATGGTTGTACGTTATCTTGTGACAGTTGCTTCCTCTGGTTTACAGCACAACATGTGACTGGCCTGTAAGTCACTTGGTCTAACAGCTTTTCTGTAAACAGATGACACTTCATCTCTGGGTTCTGTCTCCCGTCTTTTCAGTCGAATACCCTTCAGTGTCTTGCTGCCCTGTCGTCGACAGCATCACCAACGTTCAGTGATTCTAGAAGAAGCAGAGGCTGCGAGCGACTGAGGCTGAAATAATTATGTGCATCATTCTACAGTCTGCAGCAGCAGCAGTATGGCTGTGTGTATGATAATTAATGGCGCATAGGTTACCGCTTGTCCGAGTACTACTACAGTACGTTGGTTGTCTATTCCAGCATATTGCATGAGCGCATGTATGAGTCATCCGCTGTAGATGTAGCTCATCACACATGATGAGATGAGGTGGGAGGCAGCAGAGGAAGAAGAGGTCGATCGGCTAGATACAGTCTTCCGCGGGGTGAAGTGGTGCATAATAATTCTTTTCAAAGTTAGAAAGGACTCACAGTACGAAGATTGTCAGATTCTTGTTTTTGTCAAGATTCAGATATGTTGACAGTGTGAGCTACAGCGCCCTACAGTATGTTGAAATCCACACAGTGGTGTTGTCCTAGCTTTCATCATGAACATAGTATTATACATTCCATATACAATAAAATAGGAAGTGTTTTGCATGTGAGTTTAATTGTTCCTGGCAAAGTCTGCTTTCAATAAAATTGTTCAATACTGTACTAATTTGCAACAGAAGTACAGACAGAAAGTACAGTATAGATTGAAAAAAAAAGAAAATAACAGGCATGTAGTTCTAAGAAAGTTTTCTCACAAACCTTTAGGCCATTTAAATCTGTCATGTTTGCACGCAGCTGAGATGGTTACAGATGAAGAGAGGTACCTGTCCAGCAAAATTGTTTTTGATATATGCATGTATGAATACTCTTTGTGGAAAATAACTTTACTTAACTGTGAACAAAGTTCAAAAGTTGGGTGGATTATCTTCAATGTTGTTTGGGTATGGTTACGGTGGACCAGTCATTGATGACTCTTAATGATTTAATGTCTTCCCTAACTTCTTCCTAACTCTCTTAGTGCTACCTGACTCGCTCAGCACCCCTTATTAAAATTGATTGCAGCTACTGAGTTGCCCACACGTATCCATAATTTAACCTATTATCAGATACACAGATGGAAGCAGAGTATGGCATGCATCAGAAAGTGAGCATGTGCTGAGTACTGTAAGTTGTTTAATCAACAGTACTCTGAATACACAATCTAAGTGGTTTGACTTACATGCATGTCATCATCGTGTTAATGTAAATTGACAACTTGCTTGACATTCTCGAAAAATGACATCACAGAGGGGTCGACCATTCAATCAATCCAATTATAATTTTCTCTGTGGGGTTGCTTCTAGTTTTGACTTTTTGATTGAAATGTAAATTACAATTGTTACTCCAGTGTTGGTTTCTCAATCTTTTTCCTTTTTTTTCTGTTTTGATTGGGATTCTTGATTTTCTTTGTTTTTAAGTTTGAAGTCCACATGTTCTCTGATTAGGCCAAAGTTAGCAGTGACTATAATTTGATGTCTGCAGGCTGTCATCCACATCTGATAGGGAAAAGGTGCAATGATTACAAAATTTGGAGGCGAGACCGAGCACTGGGTACAGTGTCATGTACTGTTTTGTGAGAGCATGATGTCACACCTGAGCATTCGTGTTCTTCTTTTGATTTAATATTTGGAAGAAAAACCATTTCCTTTATAGTTAAAATCTATATCAATGTACATTCAATTGTATTATTTTAAAGTCTTAAGTGAGTTAAACATACTTAAAATGTTTTTTCTTTCAAGAAATTTTCAATCTGCAATAAGGAAAGATATATCTTAGAAACACCTTATTGGGTTTGACGTTTATAAACTAAATATTTACTTCTCTTCTCGCCTGTTTCAGCACAACAACTGTACCCCCCATCTACTCTCCCAAATGTGCTGGTTACATTTAACGCTGCCTCTTGCGAATGAGAAAGATGTGCTAGTCTGTTATTAGACCGGATGGGACTGGAGGTAGTGTTAAGGGTAATCAGCACTCTTGGCATTGTAGATCGGAGTGCAGTGCTTGTGTTGAGACAGGTGAATGAGTCGTTGGTAAATAACTAAATCAGCTTGTTATGGGAAATTTCTTAACTGATCTGTGGATGTGTCATTAGTGATGCACCATTAATTGCTTAAGTGTAAAACTTACGTAAGTACGCTTTACATTAATCAGTTTCAATTTACAGTAAATTTCAAATTGTCAGTCTTAAGTTGTCCATATTTGTCTAACTGTCCTGTCTCCATGCACCCCTTGTAATCATGCCATATCCAAACCAGGTGAATTTTGTGACTGATTTACATAGTAAAGTTAAAACCTATTTCTTTTATCTCTACATTATCATATGACTCCTGAAGATGTCATTTTCTTCCCCTGCATCTATCCAGGTACAGTTCTTAGAAGGAGGGAATCTGTCCGAATTCATGTTACTCTTAATTAATACATTTTAGACGGACAGACACGACTTGCTGTGAGCACGATTGTTGTCAATAAACTGGAAGGCATAAATTGCTGTTGATGTTAAAATGAATAGTTTTCTAACTTCAAGTGCCCAAACTGTTGTTGACAGTGTAAAGGGCAGCAAAACATCCTTAGGAAGTTTCAACATTTCAAGATTGTGGCATCTAATTGTGAATGTTTTTTTTTCTTGAGAAGTTTTGTAAACGTGTAGGGAAGAGAGCCTATGAGGATTCTCTTACAGTATGGTATGTTGTCTTGTTTTGAGATTTCTTTGAAAATGTTCTTTCAATTGGCAGAACTACTGTATGCCTCATGTGCTAAACAGGCAGTGCACAGTAATAAAACAAGCTTTCAAATTTGTTAATTTATGCTCAAATAAAAAAAAAAATACCACCTCTTACCATAATGTCAAAATGACAAAAAAATGTCTTAAGNNCCAGCGCCCACCCCCACCTTCAAAAGTATCAGGACCATAAGCTTTGAAGAAATTTCCAAAAACAAATGGGAGGTAGGTCGGTCCATCAATTGCACCCTGGCAAGAGTAAAATTCGAAACATCACTCATAAGGTTGCGATTCTCTTGTGTAAGGAAACTCAATAATATCACACACGCAGTAATTGCTGTTGGTTAACTTGGTTTAATTGGAAGAGTACAGCAAACTTTCAGACCTCTGCAGAATTTATCAAGGATGACATGTGTCAAATTGCAGTCTAGCTTTGATTATCCTTGCACTGTATTCATATGGACTGAGGTGATTGGATGTTACGTGATGAGATATTTGTCGTCAACTTTTGTCACCATCTTGAGGAGTACTGTAGGATACAAGAATAGCAGGAAATTTGAATGGAATGGATGAACATTGCAGATGTTGGTGGACTGGTGGTAAAATAACTTTTGTGACGACAGGAACAGAAATAACATTATGAGGAACATAACTGATTGTTTGCCACTTTCAGTCCTTTCCAAAAGCAGAGGGAACATTCCAATCTCTAGAATAAAGGTGATGCTATGAGCAGACAGGAGGCATCTCCTTAAACACCCTGTGGTCTTTTTGAGGTCTTAAATAATGCGATTGTAGCCTTCGTTAGTACCTTCTCTCACCTGCTCGTTAACCTTTTGTAAGAAACATAAGATTTGTATCAGAGGGGCAAGGAATCTCAGTGCATGTTAGTTCTTTTATGCCCTCTGATTGGATAGGTCACCACCTCTGAAGGATAGAATTAGATATCGATGATACAGTGAATGTCAAAACATCGCAATGAAAGTGATTTAGCATTAGAGTATTGATCAATACCACTATGAAACAAAACAAAAATCATTGTGGAATCAAGTGGAGTAACGAACAAAAGAAGCTGAAATATTCCAACCTAACAGTCAAATATCACAACGAAACACGAGAGTATTGAACAAGGGACTAGGAAGAAATGTCAAATGGAAATGTCAGACACGTCGTCTTTAATGTTCTCTTCACTGCGGTTCAATACTGCATTAGTAGGCTAATGAATAAAAATGTAGGCTAATGAACAATTATGTTGTTTGCCTACCTTTTTAGCTTTGAGCTGTTAGCTGTGCACATTACCAAATCACCTGTTTTGTCACATTCAGAAATAATGTGCTTAACAGTGACAGCACATTGGGTCATGTGACTTAAAATAACAGGAGCAGATCATCTTGGGAAGTGCAAAATATTTTCAAGTCAGATAAACGACAGCAGTTTCTTTGCTTTGCATTTATCATGGGAGATCTAACAGATCCACAAATTTTGACTGAATTTCCCAAGTTGCCTTAATTGTATTTCTGGTATGCATATCACTCACCAGCTTTGATAATTGTCTACAAAATTTGTTCATGTAGCAGTTCTTTTGTGTGCAGTATAAATCTACTTTACAGGCTGATGTGGCATAAGCCAAGTTCTTGAATTGAATTTGTGCGAAACGTTCCCATGGAATGAAAAGAAATTGAGAAATTTATGCAATAGTGTAATATGAAATCATTATGCATTAATCATAATTTGTAATTTAGTACAAATAATTGTTTTAATTATATATCATTCTTATAATAGCATCTTTGAGTATTACCCTGAGTAGGCCTATTACCTGTCCTATTACCTGTGTACTGTAAAGATAGGAAGCCCTAGGTTAACTGTGCATCATCATAAATTTACATTTCTTCTGATTGGGCTGAAGTCAGTCATTGACATAAATTTGCTTCAAGGGACTTTTCATTTGATGGTTCAGTCTGAATTAGCAATCTTCAGTTCAAGTTTTTTTTGTGCACAACCACAGCAGCACTGCTTGCACAATATGTGTAGTTATTCTATTGCATTGATGTTTGTTAGCGGCTTCAGCAGTTTTCTATGTAAGATCGTTTCAATAGCGTCAAAGTACTGTACAGTATGCTATAAATTGTGAATGAACTGCGATCAACTTAAATGTCTTTAAATGGATGAATGGTATGCTTGCTCCCGGGATGTTATATCGTTGTATGATCATTACGATTTCTTGATGCGTTGAAGTCATACATGCTCAATTTTAGTATGACTGTTAGGACCTCTGACCTCAGCAAACAGCAACTTGAAGTACTGTGCACTTGGGTGGGTGAAGTGCTGCAGTGCCTCAGAAGGTTCATAAACTGGTTTATCAGGTCAGCCTTGTGAAAGTTTGGTATGCATGTGGTATTCAGTAGTTACATTCATTATAAGACTGCTCTTCATTTAAAGTACATGTGACTGTTGTGACATGGAAAACACATTTTGGAGTATTGACCAAAGTTATATTTGAAAAACGGTTACAATTTTCATGAACATCCATCAAACATTGACTATTTTAAACACAAATTTCTCATTTACAATATCATCATGACTAAACATAAGCCAAATACGCAAATTTTTAATGTCCAGGGAGGGACTCACTCGATATGGCTGATGTTATCCTTTGTTTACTTAACTTTTTTCAAGGACAATGAAGAATTTTACATGCCCTGAGGGTTTTAACTTTGGGAGCATGTATTGCCTTCTGTAGAAATATTGGTATCACTTGAGAGAAAATGTTAAGGCCTGACAAAAGAAATGATGACATAGTGTAACACCCTACATCTGAATGAAGTTTGTTTCTAGATGCATGTTACTTGGTCTTTAATGCAAACAGTAACTTTTATAAATCGGGGGCAAAGTTACAGGCCTGTTATATAGTGGTAACAACGTTTTACATATTGACCAGTCAACTGATGTAGATTTTTACCAATAAAATGTACTTGAAACAATTACCAAGGGTCACAAGATATGGTATGTTGAAAGTACAGTAATTTTGTGAAGACATGTAAGTTGTTAATTGTAAATATGCCAAACAAGACCTTTGAGCTGCCAGATTGAAATCTTCTCCTTAATTTCATTTTTCTACAGTATCTCAATCCTTTGGGTTGACATGTCTTAACTTTGGCTTTGTGAAGCCTAACTTGAACATGTGTGGCATAGATTTTAGCCAGTCCCACCACATCACATCAAGAGAATTGTTTGTATAAACTGTTCTGAATATCACTAGTATTGTCCCATCATCATGCTATATCCATCGGCAGTGGCAATAATTATATTCTATTGCTGAAGAACCATCATGATTTATCCAGATTCATATTAGGTAAAACCAAAATGGGGCAATAAATCTAGTTGGTGTTTACAGCACCTTCCAGGGACTCAATCATGTTTGATGTTCGTTTATATCAAGACTGACTGCTGAAATTCAATTAGCTTTGTCCTTGGTCCAGGGAGCATTTCTCATCAAGTCGGCAATTATTTTAAATGCTGGAAATCTGTAACCCGTTCCTCGCAGAAATCGTCGTACAGTCATTTCTGTGTAAGATCTACTGTTCAGTTTGCGACACCTGGATCAGGAGATGTATACAAATTACCATTGTGTTCTTCAGATGTATATTTTTATTTGTCATTTCAGTTCAGGCCTAATTGTTCCCAGACAATCCTATTCAATGGTTACCAAAAGAGACATCAAAGAATGGAAAACTGTCAGTGCACCTGTTCCATGTGCATCAACATAATGACTGTCATTCTTTCATATTAGTCTAATGCTCACTTACCTGTCTCATCACAATTATTGCACTCCCATTCTCCCATGTTGAGAGTTCTGGCAACCATGTTTAATGCTCCCTAATAAAGCTATTGGGCATACAGAGACTAGTGCTGCAGAATTGCCCATTCTTCCTCGTGTTAGTCCTGTAGTAGTCAATGGCTTGGAGTTATCTCTATCTGTCATGAAAAATTGTGGAGTGAAGGAAGAAGAACAAAAGGAAAGACTGCAGGCAAAGCTGAAAAAGATTGCATTAGATTTTGCAAAATGGTGGGTCCATGTTTTTGAAGTTGGGATTAGTCCTGATAACAGTTTACTTCCTATTGATTATTCATCTACTGTATCTTCCCACTGTCTCTGTCAATTCTCTCTCTCCCAGAGTCCCAGGACTCCAAGAATGATTAATTTATTGATGTTTATTACCAGAGACCAACCATATGGACAGTCTTGCCTACTCCGTATTTACTTGTCTCTACCCAATTACCAGATATTCTATCAACCATTTTAGTCAACTCCAAGTAGTTACTGTTGACTTTCTCCCTAATCAAAGGCTTGTCCCATTCTGATGGATTACCACCCACAAATGCTAGTTTTGCCAGCGCTTTGTCTGTGTTTAATCACTCATTATCTTTTTGATCTGTGCCTTTTGGCTATGTTTTGCATGATATCTAGTTCTTTTAGCCAAGAGACTTTCTTGTGATAAGTCATGTATTTTATTCTCTTTGCGTGTGTGTCATAACACTTTTTCTTTGGTGTATGGGATGTAAAGAATCTCATCTTCATTAGATGAACATGTACAGCAAACTTGCTATATACTGTACCTCACAACTAAACCATCTAGTGTCGAACTTTTTGTACCATGTTTGCCTGGCAGAAAGAAGAGATCACTGAGCCCCAGAGGAGATACATCTTAGAAGTAGATTTATGCAATAAAGAAACAGTTGTGAGTCTCTGCTACTGTAGGTTGATGTCGTCAGTTCAGTGAACATATGCAGTTGATGCCACACGTATGGTATTTGTTCTATGCAACCATCTGAGAGGATAATTGAATAGAATTAAGTTGCATCTGTGTCTGTGTGTATTCTGATCCAGGGCACAGTAAAGTATGAGCTCACATTTTAAGCTATCAGAAATTTGACGCTGATTTTCATAACTTTTCTCTCAGGCACTATGCCACAGTATGTCAATAGTATCCCCATCCTTGCCGACGTCTATTTAGCGAGCATTCCATTGACACGGGGAGATTCAGTAGCTTTTCACTTTGATGTCAAATTAATATATCCAAGTGGCAATCAGTCTGTTCTATGTGACTATTCACAATGTCTTGAGCAGTTCTGTGGGTGCAGAAATTGTCCTTTTTTCCCAGATCAAAGGAATATAAATTCACTGTGCTTTAAGCATGAAAGTAAGTACCACTATCAGTCTTTAAAATAAAAAGTATCTGCTCCTCATATAAATGTGTCACCATGCAACCATTGTACCTCTTACAGCCATACTGGTGATGGCTGCTAACTATTTACACTGTCCTGGTACCTTTCCTCTAAAACAATCTGGTAACAGTGCCTCTTTCTCGAGCCTGCTACCACCTTCTTCACATTAAAAGATGTACAGTATTACTGTAGTAGGCTAGGAGACCTACAGTATGCTAATGAAATGTAGAAATATGCTGACAAAAGGTAAGAGTACCCTCATGAAGAAATGAGTTAAAGGTATTTTAGCACTACACTGAACATTTGCAGGCAGTGAATGATGGTTAGCTCTGCAAATTTGAAGAATATCAGGATTACAGCTGGATCAGGATTGCAGCTGATGAATTGTCAGAAGCAGGTCTTAGCAGAATCAAGGAAGCTTTCTAAGATGGCTGATAAGTGATTTGCCAAAGGGTCTTAAAGGGGCCAGTCATGTATCGAGCCCAGGTTGCGAGCACTCTGGTTAAAATTTATGTATTGAGTTCTCGCGTCACTTATGAAGGCCTACATGTAACAGATATTCCAAAAGAATTCTCTACACGTTTACTTCTGATAGTATCTCTATATGCTTACTTCTGATAGTATCTAGTCTTGCCTTATATGAGGTGAGAGAAGTATACCAAAATGCTTAGAAAATCTATAATCCCCAAAATTTGAAATAAAAATCAATGCTCTCAAAACTTTCCAATTTCATAATTCTCTCTTTTCTTGTAATGGCGGATCTTTTCTTACCTTCCTCTTAAATTGAACGATCCCAGTATTTCCACAGGGTGTACCAGCAGGAACGATTTTCGTTAACCGAAGTTACTAAGTTTCTCAGGAAGAAGAGATAGTGTTTTGCCACTTTTTGCCTGTGGTGTAAATTTACTGATCATGGACCAAAAAGTGGTCTATTGATTGGTTTCTTTGCTGAATTAATTTAGACTCGCTGGCAGCCTGGTAACCAGGTAGGCCTATACTTTGTCTTCTGTCAACGTTTTATACTAAGTTAAATTTTTGAGCATACACAGTGAAAGATCTGTGGTAAAGGCTGCACAGTAGATGAGTAAAACATCTATGTATACTAAATATTAGACTTGCCAGAAACGGAAGTTTTAACTTGGTAGCATTTGGTCATTGTACTTAGCACTGTTAGAAAAATGAGATGTAATTGATCAAGCAATTTTCCCCCAAGCTTTGTGCTTTTAACTGTGTGAGTAATGAATCATTAATTATGTACAACATATACATTAATCAGTCTGTTAACCTTATTAAACTAGCATTGGATTCATAAAGCATGTTTAGGCATATTGGAATGATAAAATGGAGGGGGGTGGTGGCTAAGTGCTAGCAGGACTATATGAAGTGGAGCACCACCATCGGATGGTGCAGAGTGTCCAAGGAAAATTTTACAAGCCCCCCACTTGGTGGGAAGTAGCAAGTGCACATGCATGGTGTTCTATGCTGTATGAACCCAGCCCTGAAATGGGGATCTCAATGTCTGCAATTTCTCAATGAAAAAAAGAGCAATCAATGAAAAACAGTGCTATGTGTCGTATACAGTAGGCCAAGAGTCGTAGAGAATTATTCTTTATTCTTGGAGCACTTGCCAATTATTTGGGGGGAGGGAAGAGATGGGCTGAGACCTGCTTTTTTCCCTGTTTTATTTGGAATGGAGCTCTTCAACCCCCCCCCTTCTTGCTTTATGTCAAACTGCTAAGATGAACAGAACGTTAGTCAATCAAGAAACTGGATTGTTATGGTGTATCACCGTGACCATGTGAACTTTGTTTGGAATCACAGTTTTGTTTTTCATGTTCATCCAATTACAAATGTAGTTTTTGTAGCTTCATGAGACAAGTTCCTGTCATACATATGTATATATGTATATTTGTAAAGAATGACCAGTGTCTGCTCAAGCCATTGTGCCACATTGTGCTCTTCCATAGTTCATTTGAATACTTTAGAGGGTTGCTTGGCTTAAGGGTACAGATTGACACAACGTGTACTCACAGTACTGTATGCACTAATGTTAATGAAATGACACCAACAATTTACATACTGTCTGTGCAAGCTGGCTCTTGAACCATTTAATGTAAGGATACATTTTAATATTTTGATTGTTTTCATATTTCAATGTGTTTTTGATTCCTTGCAGAAGGGCAAAAGGAATCTGTGTGATGGTGATGTTGTGTGCGTGTGTGTGTGTGTGTGTGTATGTAACGCCTGGCGTGTAAACACGCTATCCAAAGAAAGGGAACCTCAACTTATCTCACACTTGGTGTGTGGGTTGGTCATAATGAGTAGATGAACCTATTATTTTTGGTGAAGGTCAAAGGACTTTTGTACAAAATATTGGGAAACTCATATTTTACATTACTGTTCTGTAAATCTATGCAAGTAACAACAGTGCCCTTGGGCTCTTGGTATTTATTTTAATCTGTGGTTATTGTAAACTGGAATTATCGCATTTTCCCTCACCAATGAAAGGTCATGATCTTTTGCATATTTTTCTGGCAAGTTTGAAAGTCTTAAAAAATATAAAAAGGAAAAATGCATACTGATGTACTGTATGTTGAAAAGATGTTATGTTCACATTTCAGCCTCAGTACAGTAAAGCTCCGCTGTGCGATAGTGTAAAGGTTCAACCATTGAAATGGGATTACTATGAAATAATCTGGAAAAGATATTTCTTTGTCTGAAGCTCTGCAAAAAGGTAAACCCTGTGAGATTGATTGGAGCACCCCAAATGCTCAACTTGTTATTAAATTACCCGTACACCTTCAGGCCTTGGAATTGAGTTTGTATGCAAAAGATTTTGATCAGAAGTAATACTAAGAAATGAAGACTTACAGTGTGCAGGAAATTTGGAGGGTTAGTAGCTGTAGTAGCAATTAAAGGAAAGAAAAAGTATTTTGTGGATGTCTGTATGCTCACATATGAAGTTGAAGATTACTATATGCAGAAGGGTCTAGATTCACTTGTGATGCCAAAGATATAAATCAGTTTCTGTGAAAAATATAAAAAAATGTATTAATAAAGTGACTGCCAAAATTTCGGTAGGGTTTTTAATTAAAATGGATTTCCAATCAGGGAGAAAACCAATCCAAGGGCATAATAAAAGAAAATGGAAGAAAAAATCATCTGGTTTCTATACTTGTTCAAGCCGTTGCCTTTATAGATGAGAACGGGGGAACGTGGCTTTAATTAATTAGAAAAGGCTGATATCAGCAGGAATCACACACACATGGATGATGACAGCTTTACCACTGCTCATAAGCATTTATTAATGTGTGATATTAAACCCAGATGAAGGGGCTAGAGCCTATCAAGTGCTCTAATTAAGGTCTTTAAAGGTTAAAGGCTGTTGGAGAGTTTGAAATCACATAATGCTCTTCAGAAGCCAGTCAAATTGTAGAATTTGTTTATGCAAACAGATCAAGGAAGACCAAATGAAGGATCAAATGAAAACAAGAAGGACATTGACCAGTGAAAAATGAACAATTTCAAAGATACCACATCTTACTCTTCAGTTACCAAACCTTCTAAAGATAATTTTTCAGGAACATTACCATGGGCATCTCATATTTGGTATGAAGATGTGCCTCATTGTGTGCAAGAACCCTGTCATTTTTGGTGCAGGTCAAAGGTCATTTGGGGTCAAATTATGTACACAATATATCAAGAGAGAAATCTTTGACTACTCTTATATGTGCTATATAGGTGTACCACATCAGGCACAAGAAGTCTTTCTGTCAAAGGCAATTTGGGGGTCAATAGGGACAAATTGTGGAAATGTTGTAAACATGATATTGCAAGAACGGAAACATGGACAAATTATATATTTGGTATGTAGGTGCACCACATCAAGTACAAAAAACTATATTGTTATATTGTAGGTGAAGGTCAAATGTCATTTGGGGTCAAAGCATGAAAATCTTGTAAAGTGTAGAAGTTTGGACTGATTTGATATTTAATGTGTAGGTGTACCATATTGGTTGCAAGAACCCAAATGCCATTTGTGGAGGTCAAAGGTCATTTGTGATCAACACTAGTTAAATTGTTAACACCCTATTAGCCACGTTATCTCAAGGAGAGAAGTTAGGATATGTTTTATTAAATATGTAGGTGGACCATTAAATGCAAGACCTCTATTGCTTCAAGTGAAGGTAAGATGTCATTTGGGGTCAACAGGANNCTATCTATGTAATGATGTACCATTTTGACCATAAAAGCCTGTTTCATTTGGTAGAGGCAATTTGGGCAACAATGGTCAGTTTGTGACCTTGACATCTCAAGACCCTCAGACGTACCCGTACGTCCACAGTTGTCCATCTTGAGACATGATACATATCAGCCATCATATGTCACATTCATAAAAAAGTCAGCGTAATGAAATCATCAAAACCACAATGCATTCGTGCACTGTGGTTACTTCACCCATTCTGAGGGCGACTGGTCTGCCTTAGTCTCACAATTCATGAGCACTATGTCATCTCGCACTAATTTTACCCCAAATGCAAATGGCTGCAAACAAAACGAGAGGTGGAAAAGACCCTTTAAAAACACCACAATAAAAAGATACTGTGATGAGAGAGTCATGTTAAGGGGCTTCTATGAACACTATGGAAAATATCTTAGAAAAGGAAAACTATCCTTAGAAAAGGTAAATATTTAAGGAAAAGAGTTTTCTACAACAGCAGTATTCAAACAATGAGTACTTTTGAGTGGTAGTTC
>VJOZ01012602.1:0-13158 GCA_009801055.1 Stichopus horrens | reverse complement strand
CGCCTCGTTGAATAGTACGTTCAATCTTTCAACTCATGAAATTATTCAGACTATTGCACTCATAAACATTCATTATTTGTATACTATTAGACAATACCAGTACAGTTTAGCATCTCCTGGATTAAGTGCAATAATTCACGAATCCATCGATGACAACCTACTCTCGTGTGTGCATAGTGATCTTAACATTTGTTTGCAGGTTCTGAGCATCCATCCCCACGCCCTTGCTTTCACTGTAATTTTGTTGTTTATTACCTCCCTGTTCTTGTTTTGTTCATCCGCCAGGAGCAAATCGAAAAGCGGCAGAAAATGTTGACCGACTTCCTGGCGCTCCAAGAAATGCTGGAGGAGGCGTTTGAGAGTCAGAGGGAGGAACGTTTGAATCTTAGAGGTGGTAAGTCCCAAGTTGGAGTAACTTTGTGTATCTCCTGTCGACAGTTTGGTTACCCTCATCTGATGTAGATTCAACGGTCTCTGGTTAGAACTAAAATCTAGGTGTGGAGAATAAGATCCAAAGTTTGTGATTATTCAGCTTAGCTTGGCACCATCAAGTAATAAGTTCTTTCTGCTTCACTTTGATAGATGGAGCAGTGTCATGCCTTCAAAGTTATGTTAATCTGTCACTGTAAGTGTAAACAAGAGATCCTTCTTTTGGAATTGACACTCAGTTGTACCATGTGATGTGAGTCAGTCATCGTTACAAGCTGGCAAAGGTCAGCATGTAATGAACTTGTGCAGTATCTGCCCTTTGTCAACTCAGTGATATCGTATAGATTGTAACTTAGGTGAGAATGCTTTGTT
This sequence comes from Stichopus horrens, assembly GCA_009801055.1. Lineage (NCBI taxonomy): Eukaryota > Metazoa > Echinodermata > Holothuroidea > Aspidochirotida > Stichopodidae > Stichopus > Stichopus horrens. The sequence goes on along the minus strand of VJOZ01012602.1, from coordinate 12,357 downwards.
CTTCTGCTCCTCCTGCTGCTTTATTTCACACCCCACATCATCGTTGGCTATCCTCTTCTCTTTTAAAGGAGTCGACACCGATCGCTTTGATAGCAATTTTGAAGAACTAGAGGATGAAGAAGAGGTAGAATTCTTTCTTGGTGAAGAAACCACTGAAATTGATGAATTTGAATATGAGTAGTCCTCAGGTGGATCCCATCATTTACTGCTGCATTCACTTTTACGAGAGGAATTGTAGCTGTGTTGAAACAAACTGTAGCGAGAAAGACTACTATATTGAGTAGCAGTTATCGGGCTACCAATCAAGTTTGGATGTAGTGGCCATTGACTGGTTACCCCACTAATCATAATATTCCAGGATACTAGCTGCAGCCAGGTGCCACATCCTCCTCACTGACTCCAAGGAATATTGTCATTGTAATTGATTTGTAACGTTGGAATTTAAAAAGAGATAAAAACTTGTTTGTGATATTAATAGGTATTTTCAGTATTTTGTTTTTATATAAAGTGGTAACTTACTAAGTAACTCTTAGCAGTCCAGGCTTCCACCAGAGCCTGGTGTCTGACAAGAAAAAATGTTTCTCTGTTCAGTGTCAAATTCTCAACTTTGTTCCTCAATTATCTCTGGTCGGCATCTTCTTGCTGCCCATCCACGTCTAGGTTTTGCAGTCTCTGTGGTGATCGTTTCGGCTAGCTCTGGTGTTTTAGTATCTGCATGTATTTGGGGTTGTCCTTGTCCACTTAGTACATATTATTTACATCACATGGTGAAGTTTCATCAAGTTTGTCCTTCATTTGCTCAAAGGGTTCACTTTTTCCTGTCATGTAACTTTCAAAGTAAATTATTACAAGAATCCAAGAAGAATAACTTCCTGGTTTCAGTATTGCGCTACCAAGAACTCACAAAGCTCTGTTTCACAGTAACAGTTTTGGTTGCTGTCAATTGTATTTATGATCTTTCAAGGGGATTTACTGAAGTTCCAACGAAAGTACAATTTTCTTTTGAATTTAGTCACCACAGAGAGCCATTCACTCGTGACTTACAAAAAATCTTTGGTTTCTCAACTTTCCCCGATTTGGGCAATCACATCATGGCTGTTTGGATTTGGCAAGTCAGCACCATGGTGATTTTGTTTATTTCTGTGTCTTCGGTGGCATTATGGCTTGGCAACAAAAACTTAATTCCCAGAATCAGGGTCTTATTAAATTTGATAAATGTCATGAATTTTGGAGAAAATCCGTGTCAACATAACAAGGATGGTGACCATCAACCCGTCTGTTGCTGCTGTGTTAAGTTTCTTGGGTTAAATGCATCTGTGCATGTAACCAACAGGCAAAGAGCTTCCATTTGCAAACATTTTCCCTCCAAAGTGGCACTCGCCAGCATCTCCATCACCATGGTAACCTTATATGCATCCAACTGTTTATATGAACACTGTGTCAATTGCCAGGATGTTGCATCTACCAGAGCAGAAGCTTTCATGATGTGTGATCATATTGCAAGATGTTACTGGCTCAGCCTTGAAAAGGCAAGGAAAGAACAAGATGCGTCTGTTCAAGTGCCTCATTACGGCTGCCTCTGTACCTTCTATGGCATGTTCTCCATTCCTTACAGGATAGGTCCATATTTGAATAGAATAAATAATAAATTTGTCTTGTAATCTATGTATTGTCTGCTTTTCTATGTCATGTGATTTTTCACCAAACAGTGGTGCCATTCTATACCATTCTGTACTCAGTTGAGTTAGCGACATCTGAACCGACTCTCAGACTGCTTAAACATTTATGGCAGTGACTGGATGCCAACATGGACACAGTGAACTCTTCATGACCTTCTTAAAGTTACCCTTACCTCATAGTTTTAAGGCAGTTGTCATGTGATCTCTGATGACAACAATGAGCACTAACAGCTCGATAGAGTTGATTTTTCGTTTCCAGATTTGACCTCAGTTACTACCACTAATACCTTGGAAAATCACTTTCAACCTTCCAGGTATGAAGTTCAAGGACATTTAACTTTTGAGGCATAAATAAGTTTTCAGATGTGGCCTTCTGTTGACTGGGAATGAACTTGACATCCACAAAAAATGAAACACAGATCATATTCTAAAGATTCCCTATAATCCAATACTAAAATGAAGACCGATTCCACTCCCACATGCATTTACAAGGTCCTCCAGTTTGACATAACATGAACTTGAGTAACAAAAGGGACCATCTACTGACCAAAGGCAAGTATACATCAAAGTTTGCCGGACACTCCAGAAACCTGTCTAAAAAGTAATATTCACCAGGTTTGAAAGAATGTAATGTGTGTTAACAATATAGCAGTAGTTCCCCTCCATGATCTCCATGAAAACAGTAATTCATGAAGGGTTATCTAGTTCAATGTAAGGTTAATTATAGGTCCGTTACTGTTTGTACACTTCGTATAATGATTTCATACTGCCTTCAGTCTCCATGGCAACTGGCCAAGGCACTTCTAAATGCTTTCAGTAGTACAGTCTCTGAAATCCACATAATTTCACTTGTTGATTATATTTACAAGATTTTGTGATGTTGACAACTGCGTAACCAAATTGCTGTTGAACTACTTAAAAGAAAATATTAATTTCATCTGGGTACTGCCTCCTTCATGTGTTCAGACAAACTTCAGATAAAACATTTGCAAGGTTAGGCTGACCAGAAATTGACCCCAGCCATCCTTGAAAAACATTGAGAGCACCCACTACTGAGGGCTCCCTTTAATTCAAGTCAGCTGCTCTTGAGAACTCTCTGAGTGGTTACTATCTTTTTCAGACTTTTATATTCGTTGTCCTCATTTAACCTTTGACTGTTATGACGAGCAACAGGAATAATGACCTCACTTATGTGAATGTACCAATGTATGATGTTTAACCCTGCAATGGATCAACTTTAAAAGATTTTCAAACTGGCAAATCACCCAAATTTTCCTTTCATGCCTTGCAAATATTTAAACCAGAAAGAGTACTGAAATGTTTTGAGTACTTTCACAGAGGAACCGTTCCACTTAAAAGGTATTTTGAGAAACTTCAACACGTTCCAAACATGCATGCCTTACACAAATGCTTCTGGAACATTCAAAATGCCTGTTGGCATTGTACTTACTAAGATGATTTTGTAATATTCCCGAAACATTTGGAATGAGCTCATAATGAACTATTCTTTGAATGAGTGTTTTCATATTTGTGGTGCTTTGAATTGACAAAATGTCTGTCTTGACTCTAACAATCTGTTCTGTGAATTTAACTGATTTCCATTTTGACCAATCTGGTGTCCTCTCCCTGGTATTGTCAATTTGGACATCAATAAACAAGAAGACTTGCTGAATGGGATATACAAGTATAATTTTGCAGGGTAAATTATTCTAAAATATTTCAAAAAGAAGAAAATGTTTGCATAGAAGTTTTAAAGAACATGGGGACAACTGATGGGCACTGTAAGAGACTCAAGTAGCAAAGGAGAGGTGATGTAATGGGATGATAAATTCTTCAACAAGAACAGACATTGGTGGTTGCCGATTGTCATGGTCTAACCATGAATCTCACAGTTTGGACATGACTGGATGGTGAAATGCTGCATCTCACTGTGTAAATAAATCATTGATGTTACATTATTTAGACCATGGTCAATGATTTCCATCACTGATTTAAGATATTGAATTGCATATGTACTGGAATTGCATATGAATTGCATATGAAATGCATGTGTATTGCATATGAATTGCATATGTATTGGAACTGAATTGCATATGTATTGAAAATGTATTGGAAAATGCGTTAAAAACTAAGGGAAAATGTATTGGAAACTAAAGGGAAAATGTAATGTAAGTCTATGGTTGTGAGATGTCTTCAGTAGAATGAGTTTAAACTGTAGAATGAGTTTAAACAGTAGAATGAGTTTAAAGCACTAAAGCAAATGAATTAAATTCTATTAATCATAACTCTCAGCATTATATATTGAATGCCCTCAATCAAGAGTAATGGAGGCCTTATGCACCAACCTAAAATGATTACCCCCCCCCAAAAAAAAATAAATATTGACTTCTAATCAACGTGCACTATACCATTGTCTGCCCACAGAATGATCTTCAATGGATTTTCAGATCACATCATATCAGGATATGGTATCATATCAGGAGATTGAATTTTTGTAGACATATATCCATATTCTGCAATATTTTAGGTCCGCTCCATAAGTGTACAACGCAGGAGATGGAGGGACATATGCCCCCAATTCAGGCAAACATGGTGGATCCATTTCAGCAAATGAGACAGGCAAAGAATAAATTACAATCATTTTAGCAGCCATGGCTACCCTTGCGGAACCTTGGAAAGGAAACGTCACCCCCCTTGAAAATAGCTGTGTGACACCATCAGAGCAAGCATAGCGGCTGAGCCTTAAATTTTAGGCATCATGGTCCTCTCAGACACAATTATTATTAAAATATTTCAGTTTAACAAAATGAGAATAATCAGAGAAAAAACGCATAATCAATGAAACACCATCTGTTAGAAGGAACATCACATGACTGACATATGAATAAAATTAATACAGATACAAACATATCTTATATCAGATATTAGAGAACAGTCACACATTAACCTGTTTTCTTTCCTTTCCACCGCTTGACATGCATCAGATAATACATGATATAAACAAACAGCTTTCATTATTCGTTTGTTATGAAGCAATAGAGATTTATTTCTAAAATTTTAGAGTGATGGTGCAAATAACTCAACAGGCAAGTCAAGCAAAACTGTTTAAAGTGTTGTAATTTAGTCTTTGTACCAGCAAAGATGTGCATCTACAGAAAGAAAAATAATCACCCTGAGAATATAGAAAAATTACTTTTTTAAATTTATCTGCTATCACATTTTATCCGCTATTCCATATGATATACTCTCTCATTTATCCACTATCACATTTGATCTCGTATCACATTTTGATACACGAAGTACTCAAACTGCTATGAAAACATGTATCGTAACTGCGTGTTATTTGAAATTGGTTGCAAATTCAGACACCTTTGAAAACCGCCTGTTACTGTATCGAAAAGAATGCACACGAATGATTTCACTGTGGCAAATCATTGACGAGGTAAATTTCATGACAACTGGCGAACCATCGACTGCTTTCTACAAAAAAAAGACAATGACTAAATCAATCAATAAAGTAAACCAACTGCTCCTTTACAAAAACAGTTTAGAATAGCTCTTGAGATGAGGTAGGCCTACGGCTACCGCTAAAGGCCAAACTGTTGATTAACTCTGCTCTGTTGTCATATCGCTGGCTAGGCAGCCGAAGCTCAAATCCATAAATTATTTTGTCCTTAATTTGGCTCAAGCATTCAAACTTAATAAACCCGAAAAACTATAAGCATGACTGACAGGACACAGAATGACTTCCCAAAAATTGTGTTGACGCAGTCAAATTTCAGGTGATTGATTTCTAGTTGGTACCACAACCATACTAGTAATCAATGTAAGTCATTATTGGTGGTATCGTTACATGGAAAAGGTATTTTTAAGGAATTATTGCAGTTACTATGTGTTTGAACTTCCAGTCACTCATAATACAGCAGATGTCATCTACAAAAAGAAAGTGAAAGAACTTGGTGATTTGTTGCCAATATTCGTGAAGAACTCAGTGTAACATGTACATACCAATTTTGAAATTCAAACACCTTATCATTCTAGAGAAAGTATGCCTACACTAAACTCTTTTGACCACCGTGTGCACTAAGCAGTTTCACATATTTTCAAGATTGGACCTCTGGTGACCTCCACCAAACTCAATGGGAATCATTTACTCAATGTGACCTTCGGCAAGGAATCAAAAAGTGGGAATTTCATGGAGGTTACGAAAGAAAAGTGAAAGGACTTCAAAAGGGCTAACAAAAGTTAAAATTTGTAAGGTTGAAAGTTGAATTACTCCCTTAAAGGACAAAACACATTGTTTGGATTTCACAGAATGAAATAAAAAGTATGAACTTCATATGGTTGAACCACAAAATCTTCTGGGTCTTTCAATGTCTACATTTTCTCTTTGCCAATAACCATTTCAACCATCTTGAGTGCGGTTTCACCTGCATCAGCTGGGACCTGGGTATAATGGATAAATTTTGAAAAGAAAAACCCCCTTGAGCAGCAAAATAATGAAAAAAGATTACAGCAGAAAATCTAATGTTACAATTGTACCATAACTTACATGACATGTAATAGGGTTGCAGAAAGTGAGCACTACAATAAGTATTTACTGGAAAGGTCACCCTGTATGCAAGATACATATCACATCATATTTGTGTCCAATTACTCATGATTTCACTAAATCCTAGCCAGGGCGCAGCTAAAAATGTTCCGAGCCTCCTCTGTCCATCTGGTATATGAAAGTTTCATAACTTTTAAGTGGTTAACTATATTACTTCCAATAATGAATGCACCAATGCTTAATTCATAACCTCAGCATAATGTTAACTAAATGGGAACTAAGAAAAAACTTTTGTTACCCCTTAAAAAAGAGAAGACAAAGAGACACACTTACATCAATGCATCTAGCTTGCCATAAAACTTTGCTGCATTTGTGTTCATCACATACAGTGGCATTCAGAATAGCTCGTTAAAAATTACAAGAACAGCTTCTTGAATACCAATCATGTTCACCTTGTGTTTTACAAACTAAGGTCTCAACTTTGAACCAACTGAAATGTAATCGTAAGTCACTCACCATGTGACCTGCCTTCAAGATCCAAAAGAAAGAAAAATTCTGGAATGTTTTGTAGAAAGCAGTTCTCTGATTTTTAACCAAAACAGGCTGCCACTGAGTGGCATTCCATTCTGCTAGACCAGACCATGTAAGTCTATTGACCCAAGCCTCTGTACCTATAAATTAATACAAACAGAGGAAAAGGTAACAATGTAACCATAAATAAAGAAACACAAAACAGATAATTTCAAGTAATCTGTCACATCACTGATGTGAACTGCTTTCTTTTTAAGACAAAGAAGGGGTCACAATGGAAGTCAAGGTGGGGGGGACAAGTAATCCTCATTTCTTTTAATAAAAATAACAGTTATGATATTACCTTCATCTGGATTTTCGGTAGTGTCTAATACCTGTTTGTAATCCCTTTTCAACCTCTCTTTGTCAGCTAGTGTAAACTGCTCACAACAAGTTACAGAACCTCTTTAAAATGTGTACACAAGTAACACTAGGCCATTCTTTCACTCCTCCACTCCCCCTGCCTCTTCCCCTTCCCCCTTCTACTCCCCTCCTCTAATCACTAGCAAATTTGCAAGAGATGTAGAATTATCAGAAAAAAAAAAGAGAAAAGAAACTTAGTTGTGATTATTTTGTGCTGCTTATGTAGTTCATCAGCAAACATTATCATCATTATCCTTACAATCATCATCACTATCATCATCACCTACATCTCATCATTATCATCATCATCATCATCACCATCATCATCCTCCCATCAACTCATCCCATCATCAGCTGGGGGGCAATGTTGACTCCGGTAATATTCATGAAACCATTTTACATGACAGAGGACAAAATCACCATCAACATTATTACATTGGTCAGCAACCTATCAACAACCACAAGCTGGTCCATTGATGTTTGAATACTGTACCTAAATGGTAATAACTTCATTCTGTTTTGTCCTCACTCACCTATTGTGTCAACTATAAGATCCAACTGACCGCTGTACACTGTGACTTGAAGACTGGTGTTACTGATGAGGTCATCCACTTTGAGAAAATTGAGAAAAATGGAAACAAAATCACAAAAATTTAAGAATCAAAAAAGCAAGACTGAAATTAAACTGAATAGACTTAAATGAGGGTTTGACAAAAGATTTTGGTTTATACTTCACACTTATTAAATTACAAAGTCTTAAAATCATGTATATTTTGGTCAACAATGGCATGAAATAACAAAAAAGGACGCACAACGCGCATCCTTAAATTGTATACAACAAAAACAATTCCTTTGAGACAAGTAAGACACTAAAAGTAGTATTTGTACTTTGAATAAAACAACACTTGAAACAAAAGAGGCTCTAAAAGGAAACAAAATGTGATAAGAAAGTATCCCTCAAAGGAAAATCAAACATAAGAATTGTCACTTTGTGCCAAACATCAGCTGTTTCTAACACATGAAGAAAAGACTGTAATAAATTTGTTACCTAAGTCACACTGACTTCACACAAAACAAGCCTGCATGACTCACTACACAAACACACATGTGGAAGAACAGCTTTCTTGCCAATCTGACTTGCCATTGCAATCAAGGTTATAATGCTTGATAAAATTGCACCCTGTTTGGAAAACTTGGTGTGGGAAAATTGCTCTTCAAATTTGATAGATTTCACCATTTGAGTTTACTTTATGCATTTGATTAAAAAGACAATTTTAGTTGAAAAAAAAACTACATGATCTCTAATTGACAACAGAAAAACAAAAAGATACAAGGCTCTGTTTACAAAATATAGTATGGTGGACAGTAAAGTCTTCCATTCATAGCCACAGAGAATATTCTTCAACATTAGAGTTTTGAATGTCAATAGACAAATAGGACATGTGTTTTGTCTTGGTCTTACCTTTAACCTCATTCATTATTTTCACAAATTTGGAGTATTTAACTTGCAGCACAGATTGCTGAACGATCAAGCAATGGTTTATTCTATGTACATGCCAATGTAATCTAACAATTTATGATCTACTTACCTATATCTTGAACCGATTTCATGAAGTCAACAGCCTGCTTCTCAAACACCATTTCAGACTGGCCTGGGAAAGTATGTGAAAAAAGTAGAGTTATAAGCAATCATCTGGATTGCATGACTAGAATTTATGATAAAAAGTTGTTCAAACATTTCTTACATCTCCTTGGGGAAATAATGTAAACAGCTGGCATACACTGTTACAGATATGCAAGATAAAAGATACGCTGATAGTTCACAAGAGAGTCTGGCATCATAAACATTCAGAATGACTATGTCTTTGTCGTTAGTTGCAATGTCATCAGATCATTTATCTACTGACATTCACATAAATTGTGCAATTAATACAGCATATGGCACTAAACAAACAGAAAACATTACCATAAACTTTCACCACTCTCGGTTGCTGTTTCCCATCCCTCCCTCAACCTACTTCCCCCCCCCCCTCCTGCTGCAAACAAATGGTGTGACAATTTTACACTAAGCAATGAAGTGCATATATTAGCACATTTATCAATTTCACTGATGTTTCATGTGTACATAGCTGGTAAGACTCACCTCCCCAGGTGACATTTTCGGGTATTCCAAGCTTCTTCTTAATTGGTCCGTTCATGAGCTCGTTGAGATCATCATTTGCATAATACACGCCAACATGGCGGCTATACAAACGATCTACATCAAACATGGCATTGCAGAAAGCATAGAGTAAATAAAAGAAATAAACAGGTGCATTGATACAGGGGAGAACCAAAAATACATGGATGGGTTGAAAGATCAAATAATGGAATGGAATGGAATGGATATTGTACAAATTGTCTGCTATTACTGCAGTTCCAGTTACAATCAATGTTGTAATATGTCAGTAAACTATTACATTCTCACAAAAAATCATCAAGTGAACATTAATAGAGTTTATTTTATGATGACAGATAATGTTGGCAACAACTGAAAAATGTAATAAACGGAAAAATTAAACAAAGACACAAGACCATGTTGACTATGTCCAACTACAGAGACATTGTAACTCACCGAGGGTCGTGAGTTTGTCTTTTTGGGACTTTGGAAGCTGAGGACCTTCGTTGTCAAACTGAAGAATGTTGTAAAGATTTACACCATATGTAACCTTCAAAGCAATGAGAAGCAAAGGTCTTCAATATTCAGCAGAAACTTCTCCATCACAGAATGCAAAGGACTGATGGGCAGGATTGCTCCCATGGAAAAAGCCACCAATCTCATTACCTGTTAACTCAACTAAATGATAGGGTTGGGCGCCATATTCGGCAAAGGTTGGCGGCCGATTTCGTTGATGTATACAGTACTGCTCTCAAACCCTGCTGAAGCTGCACAAACAAAATTTTTACCTCACTGTTAGATGTTTTTTTTTTCAATTTACTCAAAGACATGAATGCAAGCTACTGCATTACCATTGCAGTATACAGGAAAGAGAACCTGTTTTTATCACATTGAACAAGGCACAGTACCTCTCGTTTTTAGCATGTTGAACACGTGGTCACCTGCCCTCCCTTTAATGAGTTAATTAAATGCCAGCTAACAAAGTCTCCCTTTCCAAGCACCAATGTCAGTCACTCACCTCATCAATAATTTCCTCTACCACTCCAAACTGTTCTGTGGCTGCTTTATAATTCCCTTCATCCAGAAGCTGTTTCGCTTTCTGAGTTCCAGCATTGATTTTAGCGAGTCCAGGTTTATCAGCCAGAGACTATGTTAGATGAAAATATCAGAAAAATTGATGTTCTTTACATTTAGCAGTTAAAAAAGATCGTCATTCTTAGATTTTCTAAGTTACCTGCAAATAAAAATTTTGATAATACCTCACCTGTTGATAACAAAGTGTTCACATAACATGCAAATATTAGAATTCACTGAGTCATGGAATCCAGTTTTGGTTTTGCTTTCTTTTGGTTTAATCATTCACCTGTATTTCCATTAAGAGTGGCCAAATCTTGGTAATGTTCACTCTAGTTTACATTTCTATTGAAATGCAAGTTCATCAAATCGGACTTGATTTGAGACAAACATTTACAAGTCCAAAATGTAACTTAAACTGAAATTCTGGCTTCCCTACATATTCACAACTACTGAAGAGTTCCCACATCTTACAAGAGTGGGACTAATTTAACTTTTGTACATGTGCCCACCCCCCCTTCCTCCCAGCAGTACTTTGCCAATAGTATGTTGCAAGAAAGCAACTAACAGATAGGACAGCTTTCACAAAATTCACATTTGTTTTATTGATATCAAAAGATATACACAATCAAGTCAACCAACAATTGGGATAAGCAACGCCCTCTGTGTTCTCATAATGACCCTGACCTTGTTTGACCTTGTTCATGCTAAACATTGAATCCGATAATAGCGCACTTCAAACTATTCTTCTTTCTTTTCAGATACTTAAACACTTTCACACTGCATTTAACTATTCTTTATGATGAGATATCAGAAGGTTGTCATCAGTTTAAGTTCAACCAGAATGCAGAAATTCATTATCATCGAAACCAAACAGTTACTATACTCAAATTGATCCTTCACAACAGACCATTTACTTACTGTGTAATAGACATATGGTCCCCATGACAACATTGAATCTGATAAAAAAGAATTATGAAAGCAATAAGGTCAGAATTTTTTTTTTTTTAAATTAAATATGCCACCGCAATATGCAGTCCCTTGAAAGTTAGGGAGGATATAGGTCAAAAGAAAGGCACTGTCTAATACGTAGAGGAATTAATACTGTAAGGTTGGGTAAGTAAGACAAACGGTCGTTGGTTTAGTTAATCAATAAAAATAACACTAGCACTGATTATTTGACTGTGTAATCAGGAGACTTTGTTTAGCTACCTATACAAAATCAACACTTACGGAGGCCTTTGCAGAACAAATCTACCACTTCACTCCAACTGTAAGTGGGAAAAGATTTCCACATCAAGGAAAAATTATAGAAGGAAACTGCCACATCTTTTGGATTTCTAGCAACGTAAATTACTTTTGGTTTCTTTTTAAAAATATCTCGAGGTAAAAAGCGGATCATGAGATGAGATTTTAGCAATCGAGGAGACGGGAGGTCCGGTGCCATCTTATAACATCCTTCAGAGTTTTCATCCTGTACATAGATATAAAATGAGAAGATGAGGTCGTTATATCGTAAAGGAACACACACCTACAGAATGTTTAAGTAATATTCTCTGAATATTAGAAACATATCGCCACACGTGGAGGAGTAAAACAAGGCTGATGACCTTATTTAAAGTAAATTGAAATTTCCTTCTACAGTTTAATCAAAAGCATTGCTTAGACTAGGAAGCAGGGGAAATAACCAGGAGGGCGAATCTATGCCCAGACCAGTTAAGATGATTTCCCACGATTGAGAGGCGCAGGTGCTCTTTAATCTCTTTGTGGAGAGCAAACAACCAAAAAAAGATTGATTAAGGTAATGTTCACAATGGAAATTATCAACAAAAAAAATGGGAGCAAAGAAACTGACGATCGTACCACCATTACAATATGTACATCCCTGAGATCCGTTACCCTTCTACTAGAAAAGTGCCACGAGGACCTTTTTTTTTCGTTCGTTAAGTATTTAGGTATCC
>VJOZ01012577.1:0-12027 GCA_009801055.1 Stichopus horrens | reverse complement strand
TTAAGGGACCCTCGAACAGTACATCACCATCCATGACCACATTCCCGTCTGTGAGGAGTGTTGAGGCTGCACTAGTGATTTGTTCACCATTTTAGCATCTGGCAACTCTGACTTCAAAATTAAGATCAAAGAAGCATTGTAAATCAAGGAATACAGACCTACACTTAATTCTCAATTACTACAGCATAGTTCATCATATAATTTATCTGTTTTCTGGCTCTAATTTGTAACTGTCTACCCCTGAATATTACAGTCTTAAGTCAAGTTGCTTTTCAAAATTCTTAAATTTTATCCTGTTTTTTCCATTTCAAAATGGAAATGATGACATTGAGTATCCCTTTACTGGACATGCTTTGAAACTCATTTGCTCACCTTTTATTTTCAACAGAAAATGAATAAAAAGTTCCATTTAATTCTACTAATTTGGTTATTCGTTCATTTTTTAGTCACTCTGGCTTTTGGAAATTGCTGCAATATACCTAAATTGTGGTCCTCTTGTTATTTTCAGCCTGAATGTCCTCTGTGCCGTGAACCTGTCCAGCCATCCAGATTGATATTCCTCCAGAATTACGGTCCATCCTGATCGCTCTCGGTTCAACCCGATGGCTCGTCCATCCTGACAGCTGTTTGGGAAAACGCACTTCGAGGAAAAATTTCAATGAAAAGCAGGCAACGATAAAAAGAGGTTCTGGGATACCAGTGATGCATTAAATAAGTTGTGTGCAATAAGAGATGATTCCAGTTGGGGTAGTTCCAATGACAAAAGTACAAATGGAACTCGATCTGTTGTCATCCTAAAGCTACTATGCACCGTCCATCTATAAAGTGAACAATGAACAGAAATGTGTTGTCATGGTGATGGTGGCAATATACTACCAGATCACCAGACTAGCCGTGTTGCTGCATCGGGCATTCTGGAGTTCTGGGAGTGAAGTTCCTTGATTTTGGATAAGTTACTCTGTATTGGTGATGAGTGTATATGTAACAATGTACAGGTTCCGTATAGAGGAATATTGTGAGCCTAATGGAGATCATGTGATTTTTATCTATGTTTGTAATGCACAGTGTTAAAGTACATGCGCCATAAAAAACATGTCAGAGTATTGACTGACTGAATCATTAAAAATGTTGAAAATAGCCACAATTGTCATTAAAATCCATCATCGACTATTTTACAAATTTCTTTTATACAATGGCATCACATATGAACAAAAGCAAAGTATGTAAAAATTTGTGATGTTCAAGGGAGGAACTGACCTGATATGATTTATTTTATCCTTTTCTTACTTTACCTTTATTTCAAGGACAATTGGGAATTTTATATGCCCAGAGGGTTTTATTCTGAACACATGTATTATCTTCTTCGAAAATATTGATACCACTTATCAATGTGAAACTCATTGATTAAGTTTGCAGAGAATCTCCCCTTCCCGTGCCTAAAGAAGGGAAGAAAGTCCTGTAACCGTATCCTTTTACTTCCAAACCAAGCAGTTGCTCTTTGCTTACGTCACAGGGTAAGAAACGGCTTTAAGTGCACTCCATTCTAATATCATTTGAGAAGATAATTTTTCATTTCCATCGTTTTTGTCGTTGTTTACATGTGTTGTTATTGTTTTCTACTCACGTGCATCATGTAGAACATCAGCTTGCACATGAACTTGCCAAACATCCAGTCCTCCCAGACGTGCATCGAAGCTGTCGACGGTACACAGCACAACAAGAAAGAGATGTCAGTGATGGCGAGGTTGATGATGTAACTATTGGTGGCGCTCTTCACGCGTCCATGGCCGGCCTTTAAGATGACGTAGACGACTGTGAAATTCCCCACCAGTCCGACGATCAGAACCAGCATGAGAACGGTCGGAATGGTTATCGCGCCAATTAACTTTGGGTTTATCCCAGTCGTGTCGTTGATGTAACTGTAAGAGAAGTACGTTTCGTCTCCGATAGGTAACGACTTTGCAATCTCTGTGGCCCTTTCGGAAGCCATCGCAATCTTAAATCAAGAAAGGGGGGAAATACAAAGGGACAGAAAGGGAGAAGAAATGAAACAAAATATGTAAAACAAATTCCGTAGTCTGATAGCTAAAACATGAGTCAAATGCATAGATTATCGATAATAATTGATTATATGTGGATATCAATATCATTTTCAAATCCATTGTTTCGCATGTACTACTTCAGCCATTGGTATATGGATAACAGACAGTAGAAACATAATTAAGGAGATTTGTAAGATTTAGCTGATTTAGAATAAAGTTGGAGTGACTGTTCGATGGGAATGTTCGATGGGAAATTGTCAGAGTTAGGAATTGTCATGCTGGGAGATTCCCTTTGAAAATTGTCCTTGTGGGGGAAATTGTCCTCATATTTAGAATACACCAACATGACATACAACAGAAATAGCTTTTGTCATTGTTAAACAATTCAGTCTCATCCATAAACATCTGCCAAAGCTTCATCCCCTCAAAACATCATGCATGTGATGAGTAACGGAAGATGCATCATGTCTGGGTGAACAAACTGGTGTTGAGCAACAAATAAATGAGTTTCTATCTGTGAGAAACTTATTTCTTGAAAAGAAGGCTACTGTCTATCCTTATTTCTGCTTCCACAAACATTTGACTTAACTTGCTTGAAAAAAAAGTGACTTGCCTTGTGACTTGCCACGATGTGACTCGTGACATGACTTGACAAAAAGTAACTTGTCAACAACTCTGAGTATGAGTATTAGCAGAAATAATAATAGCTTGAGGTAGTGTAGGTGTACCTTGAATCAATCAGTGTTTTGACTCAGTTGATCAACGCATTCTAAACTCCAGTGAGACGTTGGGGATTCCAAAGTAAGCACCGCCTGCACCGTGCACACTTTAAACAACATAAAAAACAAACATTTACCTTGTTCTTCTTCATTTTTATGGAAAATTTTACTCACAGCCAAATTTAAAAAGAAAAATTCTGCATTATGGCTAACTATTATCTTGCAAATCTTACCAAAATATTAAACAGAATGTCTTCGATGAATCTCTTATTTCAAATTTGGAATTCCAAACCTACTTCCAAGTCATTACGTATTTTTAACACAACCCCAATTGAATTGCAGTTTGTAGAATGATAGAGGCACACTGATGAATATCACTGTTAAGTTACATAATTTAAATCGGGTTTGCATAAATTGTGATCATGTTGTCATATCTTTAAGATCAAATTGTTATATATGTGACGGACTCTTGATACTCCCATGCTAATAGTATTAGTTTAAAAAGTAGTAACAGTACTACTAGTAGCAGTAGCAGTAGTAGTAGCAGTAGAAGTAGTGGTAGCAGTGGCAGTAGTAGTAGTAGTAGTGGTAGTAGTAGTAGTGGTAGTAGTAGTAGTGGCAGTACTAGTAGTAGTAGCAGTAGTAATAATAGCATCAGTCCTCAATTTTGATGTGATAATATGCCGTGAGCAGTCTTTAAATCAGGGAATGAATAGAGTGGACTAGATAGATTTGGGTGGTCTCTCGTGATTTCTTTCTCTTCATTCCCTCTTTTATTTCCCATAGTGTAAATTGTCTTATCTTTCGATTTTTTAGCATTTTATTTTAAGTTTGAAATTTGAAAAAAAAACCTGATTATGGGATGTTTAGGTTTAAATTTATGAGAAGAAGATTATTATCAGTTCGTTATATGGATCCTTATCTGGCATCTTCGATGAATTTTCTGCTTCTACTACGTCTGACCGCTGCGTGAATGATTTACTCCACCTCCCGCCTACGTATGACACCGAACTGACGTCATTTTACAACGGACACAATCGAAGCTTAACTAAATTGTGACGAATGCGATGAATTTCCACGGATATGGCTGTAACCAGAATAGTTTGATCAAATGCGGTGGATGTAACTGTCACTATAGGATAGCTTCGCCAATTCATATGAGTATTGTAGTGACTGGTGGTTTTAAACAACTCCCTAATGTTGATGTAACTCAATAATGTTATTAATTCCCAGGTGTATTGTTGCCATTAGACCAGTTTCACCAATTCCTATGGGCATTGCTGTGACTAGAATAGTTCCATGAATTTCCACGTAAAGCCTACATTGTTTATTTGAAGAGGTTCTCACAATATTTGTGCGTATGGTTGTCACTAGGGACAGTTGCACCAATTCCCATATATAAGTCGCTGTGCCTAAAACGGTGTCAACAATTCCTATACGTGCATTGCTCTCGCTGGAAAAGTTTCACCAGATCCTCTTGGTATTGCTGTGACTGGAATAATTATGCAGATGTCCTTGTGACGCACTGCATATCGTGCATCGTAAACGATCTTAACAGTTTGCGTGTGTATGGCTGTCACTGGATTGGTTAGGCTCCTAAACCAGTTCACCCTCGAACAATTTCACTTATATATTTGTGATTCTGTCCCTAAAATAGTTTCGATAATTACCACGTTTATATTGTTGTCAATAAAACAGTTCTTACACAACCTCTGTATATGGTTGCTACTCAGACATAGTTTTAGCACCCGCTGTGTAGGTATTATTTATCTCTGTGGAGATTTTTTTTTTTTCAAATCGAATCTCATTGATTTAGGTCACCAAACATTTTGCACATTCAATAATGCTTTCACTAGAAAAAATAAACGAATATCTATTTGTGCTGTTGTTATTAAAATAACTTGAATAACCGATATCCAGTCCAAAATATAAAAAAGCACCGACCGTTTTGCAGTTACAGTTTATTACAGTTTTTGAGTCATTCTTCTCAATCAGTTCCACTCAAAATGTCACACTCTTCACACATCACACTTTTAACTATCTCTTGAATTATCTCTCTCTCCTGTTTTCGATTCCCGATATTCGTAGTTTACCGACTCGATATGATGGCCTATACATGAAATCCAAAACTTCTAAGGTATAGTATCTCCTTTACAAGAACATTAATCCTTCCTATTTATGGCCAGCAAAATATGTACTTCTTCGCTACATGCAGTACTATGTTGATAATATGAAAACAAATCTTATCGGTTAGTTCTCTACAGAGGACGAGCAGTTTTTCAGCACTCGTTCCCCCCCCCTACCTCTTCCCCCAAACTCCCTCCAACTGTCTCTTATTGTGTATGATACTACTCAATCGTCCATCGATATGTGTGGCGGAACAGTTTCTTCCAATCAGCGCTCCAGGAACTATCATGTTCTGGCATTGTCCAATAGGATCACTGGAAACTGACAGACGACAATTCAACTCACCATGTGTCAAAGCCGGGACTTACGTCACGCTGTGAGCGCCATACTTGTGTAATTGGAAGCATCGAACTCCTTTGCAGCGGGGTAATTTGTACATCGTTATATTCATGTGAGTGATGTGACTGTATCAAATATGATCAGCACGGGAATGAATACCAAAAAGAAAACGTAACTTGATGTAACGATCTAATGCCACATGAGGCGAAATCAGTGTATCATTGTAGGCTTCGTGCAGTGGACCATAGATTTATATGTAGGTCTTGGAATGATCTTAACAGTGTAATGACATGATGAATATCGTATGTTGTACATATGGTGCCCGTCAGTTTTAGACCGCCGAAAGAGACAATAGCAATTCGATTGCTGTATCCCGGCATAAAATACAACAATTCAATACCATCATAAATGTAAAAAGATGAAAGCGGGTAACATAATATTCATTTCTAAATTTAAGATCAACGTTAATCTTTTCAAACCCACATTCAAGAAAAAAAGTGCTTAATATGAACAATAAGTCCAGTACTTACTCAAACGTACGTTTAGCGCAATTCACATTTTCGGCACCTATTTACACACATCTCCAAAGTATTGACGGAGTTTTTTTTTTCTTTTTTAACTAATTTTGTTGTCCCTGCTCACAATTACTTTAAGTGCTGGTGTTTTTAAGTCAGTGAAGCAGCCCCTTAATATATCTTAATAAGCTTCATTACATTTGAGTCGGTTTAGTCTTCCTTCATCCCTTCATCATTATCATTTACCCGTTTTCCTCTCCTCTTGTTATGCATCTCTCTCCACCTCTTTCTCCTTCTACCTTCCTCCTGACTTTGAGGATGTATACGCTAGTGATATTTAAGTAGGCCAGTTCATTCTCATTTTTTTTTCTTAGGATCGGCTAAAAAGCAATCCACAGAGCCATCTGTTGCTTGGCCTCAGAAATGAAAGTGAAGGGACTATACTGTGGCTTCGAATCTTTACCAAGAGCACTTCGTTTTGGGGAAGGGAGATGTTTTTTATTCCCAAGAGACTGAATCGGGACGCAAATTTTCTAACTGAATAACTCTGCAGCCTGTAGACACTTCCTGGCTTGGAGAAATGAAAAGTCGGGTTTACAGAAAATCTAGTTTCTTCTTTTCTGTTTTTTTTTCTTCTTCATTTTTAGACGAGAACTTACTCAAGACAAATCACGGAATTGGAGTAATTTTTTAAGGAGACTACTGAATATTGTTCCACAAGAATTTTGGGTAGATGAAAGGTGTGATTATCGCTCTGAAACAAGATACATGAAGGGAGTGCGAACGGCAAGATATCAAATTTTTCGCATTTTGAAAATCTGAAGAAAAAAAAACGAAAAAAAAAACGGAGAGCGTTTATGACGTTCTCTCCGTTTTGCTCCAACTCTTCGAGGTAACGTATGTTGACTGCTGTCACCTGATCCATTGACTCTATCGGAAACTGCATAGAAGCATGAATATTAACTACATCTAAATAGAGCGTTAATAGAAAATTATAGCAAAAATTCACAGAATACATTCACATAAACCTATTGTACGAAACGAGGAAAATCATCGAAGCATCTGTGATTTTTTTGTCTTCGTTTTTCGCCTCGACTTTTTTTTTTGCCTCATAGTCATGATAGTCACCTCATAGTCATCTCATAGTCATGATAGTCACCTCATAGTCATCTCATAGTCATGCCAGTCACCTCATAGACATCTCATAATCATGGTAGTCACCTCATAGTCATGATAGTCACCTCATAGTCACCTCATAGTCATGGTAGTTACCTCATAGACATCTCATAGTCATGGTAGTCACCTCATAGTCATGATAGTCACCTCATAGTCATCTCATAGTCATAACAGTCAACTCATAGTCATCTCGTAGTCGTGATAGTCACCTCAAAGTCAATTCATAGTCATGATTTATAAACACATTTTCAACAACTGATATACCTAATATATACCTATATATCTCACTAGCATAATTCTCATTTAATAGTCATCGCTTGCATCCGAGTGGTCATATAGAGGTGATGCAAATGTTTCATTCCAATCCTTACTCAACCATCGATTTCGTTGCGATCTTCATCTCATATACCATTTCAGCTCAGCAACCTTTAAGAATTCACAGTTGGATAATGACTAATGGGAAATAGCTTAAAAGTAAAGGAAAAAAAACACAGAAACCCGGCCGTCACTGTCCAAATTCAGTACCTTTCACCTTTAAAATACCGGTGTACTTGTCTTAGTGTAATTTTCAAGTTCAGTCCACGTGAGCCAAAGGGCATTCCAGCGAATCCATATAAAACTCTAACTTTGCAATAATGTGATCGCAATATCAGTGAAGCATATACATATCTCCCTTACTGTGCCCCCCGTATAACACTCTATATGTCAATAACTGAACCGGTGTGAAATGCACCTGACGCGTGCAATAATGTTTTTCCTGATATTTTTCTCAACCTTTATGATTGGCCAAAAAGCAGTCTTTCGTTTCGGGAGCGATGACTGATTGGCTGGCTAGAGCGGCTATGAGGTGAAGGTCAGTTACGTAATGGATGACATTTGGGGAAAACTTAGTTCACCTGTCTCTACACACCTGTCACACTCTCACCGATCGCTTCGTGTCTTCCGACTATTTTGGTTTTTAAACTGTTTAAAAAGTTTGCAGAGTTACGATGCAATCTGAGGAACTGCATGTAGCGATTTGCAAAAAAAAAAATGAATTAATGAATATTAAATACCCTGAAACTGCACATATTATGACAATTCAAGTTTCGGCATATCTTTTTGTGGATTGGCTTCGGAATTCACTGCTCATAATATCTAATTTTTTTTTTATTTATCGATCCAAGCCTGTTTTTTATGAAGTGACTTAAAAGAAGAAATGATTTCATTTATGATTTCTGTAAAAAGTAAAAAGCCATTCAAAGAATGAACTTCCCATAAATCGTATCTCCGACATACCGTATAGCCAGTATACCGGTTATCGAGGAAGTTCGCACCGTGTTTTATCAGGTATTTTATTTTTTTTTTTATTAACGAACAACTGTCCATCTGATCCGTGTGAGAGCCAGAAGGGGAGTGTTTCTGCCAACCCTTCCCGTGGGATCGTGGCAGACTATCTGTCCTTTACTATGTCACGTCATGTCGTTTTCTTTTTCATTTTTCTATATTCTCTTCGGAATCTCTTTGCTTGGATTCATATCTATCCGCTTGCATGACCTGTCACTCCGGGAATTTCTTAAAACAAAAAACATGCATCTCTGGGAGCTTTGTTTGGTTATATGAAACATGAAACACACAAAATGTAAATTCGTTCGGAATCAATGCTCGGATAAGTTGTAAAAGATACGGTTACAAACTATTGGTCCTTCCATAGGCGTACAGCTGTTTCTATCGTCGCTCACGTTACTAAAGGTACGTGTAGGGAATTGCTACACGCAACATTGGCATTCTTCAAACGGACATTTATGTTTAAAGCTATGTTTCACAATGACGATGATGACATTTTTAGACTCGGGATATCCAAAGGTCGAGGGAACAAGGACATTCAGTAACCAAAGAAAAGGTAAAAAGGATGTAATTGTATGTTGGTTTACAGATATTTGGAACGATTACCACGACACATTTGTTTGCACAAAAGTTTGAAAATTTTCCAGGTCCATGTTGTTAAGCACTGAATGTTTGTTCTAGTGTCCAGTTTATGTTCTTTACACATGAACTGAAATTTCCAACTATGTAGTATACCTATCCCGACTGTGTGGGAAACAAATTTTAAGACTAAAATTGCAGCGTTATACTGTTATAGCGCAGTATAGAGATTTTTATTGTCATCCTAAACCAATGTCTTTCTTTGTAATCACGGTCTCCTATCGCAATGCCACAATACAACAATGCCACAACCATGTGTATCAAATATTTCCCCACTATGAAGTCAATGGTGCATGCACTGTTAAAAATGCAAATTGTAAAATGTAAATTTAAAGAAAATTATATAACGAAATACAAAAGGATTGCAGAAATTTTCTTTTAATTAGTTTCCAGACAATTTCTCTTATCTTATTTATTTCTTTGTTTCATTATCTGTAAATTTACAGACATTTTTACCATGTGATGTGTTTTCACATCTTCGTAATGTCTTTGAAGGAAACTTCTTTCCATTTATGATTTCTTCCAAATTCTCAGAACAAGATTTTTTACTTGGCCTCTTTGCCTACTGGTCTAGTTTTGTAGAGAACAGTATAGTTTAAGCTCAACTTGCTTTCGGGTTTGTCATTGAATATTCACTTTCGTTGAGGTAAATGACAGACAAATATCTTGTGATGAGAACCGTAAACCACAAACAACGCAAAAAGTATGACATTTGTTTAATATCACAGGATATTTTATTTGCATTTACCACCTCCTAAGAGAAAGATCACCCCTTTCTATTTATGTGTAATATATTCTTGAGGTTGTAAGTAAGAAAGACCATTAAAGGTAATTTTCCTTTTTCGTTTTTTTTTTCTCACGTTTTTTGTGTACGCGAACAGGCCTTTAAGCTATCTTCGTTGAAAGTAGAGCGGGAGAAGGCATGTGATAAAATCAGAAACGGGCTGACTGTGACCCATGGGATAGAATGTTCGAATATCGTGATGTGTAATCTTATATAGCCCGTGACATATTTTGAGGTTGGTAAGAGCATATTCGACGGGAGGATAATTCTGGATTCCCTCTCGTAAAGACAGAGAGAGAGAGAGACAAGCGTGAAAGGATGATGAAAGTGTTGTCCGTGAGGATGAAGGTGACGGATAAAGATAGGATTAGTACCTCCAGGCGACAATAGGAGATAAATAAAATTGATTTACAAAGTAATGCAGCCGAAGTTAGTGGTTCGAAAAAAAGAGAAAGTTAAATTTAAACTTGATTTCAAACATATGTCAAAAATTATCGTAAAGCGTTTTGCCTATTCCACCGTGAAAAAAACAAAAACAATTACATCTGTAAAGCCACTGTAATGACTCTGTTACATCAATCTTGCCCGATTTCAAAGAAATAAGACATTAACCTGAATTGTATGTGGTATATCGACCTACTTCGCAGAAGTGGTACATGGAAGCCTTAGCATATGCAAACTGCATTTTGTCATACGAATGTTCCTACCGGTGAGCAATATCGACAACTATAAGTCTGCTGTAAAATGTGGCTGGTTATTGCAATTGCATTTCTTCCATATTCTCTGTGATTGCCTATAACTACCATACTTAGAAGCAAAAAAAAAGAAGAAGAAGAAGAAAGGGGGGAGGGAAGGGATTTAAAAAAAGATGAAAAAAGAGAAACTTCTTAGTAGATAAGTCTCTACAGTTTGATATAAAAGTAGTATTCAGAGAGCTAGCAAAAGGCAGGCATATAACAGTGGCATACCGTTTGTATGCCTCTGCACATTTTTAGCATACCTCTCAGCTAAAAATACAGATACTCCTATGCAAACTCTCACATTGCCAACTCGTTCTAGGTCATACCTCTTCAATGATCCTCGTTATTCCTGGTAAGAGATCATATTGTCTTCTGACCAGCTTCCTGCATAAGTCTGTCTCCCTCTTTTCTCCCATTTTACCACCCAATGTCGGCCAGATGACATAAAATACACCGTTAGGCCTATCCTAAATTTAAGGCAAAGATCTGTGTTATGTAAGAGAACCACAAAGCCGCGATGAACATCAGCATGATTCATTCACAAAGACGGTCCGCGGTATCAACACTTACGTCAGAACCCGTCAAAATGGTGCTCTTTTGTTATTTATTTCCCATAATTGACCAGAAAACGACGAGGAGAATTTAAATCACAGAGTTTGTTTTTACAACGGTATCAATATATATATATATTTTTTTTATCTTGAGAATGATGATCGTCCATTAAAGCCACAACGCTGGACGTGAGGAATCTGAAAGTAAGTAGGCGGCCTACGCATATAGGCTGTAAAGCAACGGGTTTGGATTGATCGGTAATTAGTGCCACGTGAGAAGCATGATTTGTCGGATAAATCGATATGTTAACGCCTCCCTGTAGCTTGATGATTAGCCAATGTTTCATCACCATCAATCGACCTCTCAGTACCTCCAATGTTTATAGTGCACCCGAAACTATAAATTGTTATAAACCATCGATGGAGGGTCAAAAAACTTACAGTATAGCCTCCAGGGGAGGGACAGGAGAGGGTCACTCTCATACGTCGAGAGAGAAGATTACATTGGTTGGATCACGTCCTTTTACCGTGGCACCTTTATTGCGCCCTAAATGGACCTGGCCTCTGGCTCGCTACCCTGAGTATATGAGTCTGAGTTGCCTATGTACCTCTGAAATCCGTCTTTCAAATTTTGATTGAAACAAAAATGTAACAGAAAATGTTTTCTGTCGTCAGTCTGTTATACCAAAATTACTTCAGACACACTTTCCTTTAATTTCCTAATCTACGTTTCCAATAAAGAGAAATATAGTCCTATAGAAAGACGGCATTCGTCTGTTTTTTTTTTTTTTGTATACTATTGGGAGTAAAATTGTCTCTGCTCTTTATAAGTACCAATTCCTTCCTTTCTGCGATAGGTAAGGTGCTCCTCTAGGGCCCCTGCTATCTGGCTTCGGTTTAGCAGATGGAAATTTTTGTTATGCCTGTATACTGGCAATACCTGTGACCGTCAAAGTGCCGTTTCCTCTTCCCTTTCCCTTCTGTATACAATTCAAATTTTCTTCACTTTGTATCGATACCGCACGTCCTCATATTTCTAGCGACTTTAAAGTGGTTGAGTGCGTAGGCA
>VJOZ01012565.1:2309-20988 GCA_009801055.1 Stichopus horrens | reverse complement strand
TACCTATTATAATTCTGTGGGTTACACACACACACTAGCACTCTGCCACTCGCAAACGTTCGTAGCTGCGAACTCCGTAATGCATGCTATTAACATGTGGGCTGTATATATTGCTGTAGCATTAAACCGCTTAGGCTATTCAGTCAGCTAGTGCACATGCCACAGGAGCTAGGACTACTGCACGTTAATATCATATCCTGTGCATGTTCAGTGAATGTAATTCTACATAGCGCCGTGACGTATTGACGTGACTCGGACTTTTCTAACTTTTTTTGATTGACTCTGAAAATCTGCGGCTGTTAAGCGATGAAATTATTTTGAATTATAAACCCATTTAGTTTGTTGATTAAAATTGAGTGTGCACGGCTTTTGGAATCATTGATTCGGTTACATCAGCAGCCTACCTGAGGACTAAAGCCACTTTGTACAGACAGTATGATGGTATTCACCATAGCTGAATACAGTAAGACTATGGTTCACACTCTACACTAAGATCAGTATGTGTCGACATATCAGTAAAAAATCAACGTTTGTAAAGACTGAATGTTTGGACTGTGTGCGAAACTTGTGAATTGAGTCCCTTTCTCACCTTCTGATATTTGTGAGGACATGAATGCTTGAACATTCACTGCGAACCAGTCATGACCAGTCGTTTGTAGATTTCAATTAAACAGGATTGAATTCAGCTCTGAGGTTCAGACAGGAATACTCTGACAACTCAGTTTGGACAGCTCATATAAGCTATGGCCCCGTGATGGACCACATGTTGTGAAAAAAAATCTATGTGTCATTCCATACAAAGATAAAGTTAGCATTGATGGATCAGATTTTGCGCACCTAAAGTAAATGACTTGACATTTCTGGAGGCTGGATATGCACATTTCCTATGAATTGAATTGAAAATCTTGCTTTAACAAGTCGTTAGTTAATTTGCAGAAAGGAAAATACGGGTGCCACATCGACATTGTTTTAATAACATAGTCTAGATTGTGGAAAAGGAAATGGTTCTTCATGACAACCTACTGTATAGAAGAACAACAAAAAATAGAAAATATAAAATGTTGGAAGATTGTCACTCAATTTATAATAGTAATTTCGCTACAATTTTTGATATCATTCCTGTACAACGCACAGTTCTACTTTTGTATCCTTTTAAAATTAAGATATTTAAAATTATTTACTTAGCGTGTTGTATGAGGCAAAAATAATTTGAGTATTACAAAAATGACATCACACATTATTGTACAACATTACAATTGAAATTGAGTGAATAAGCTTCAACATTTTAAATCTCAAATCAGACATGTCATGTGAAGATGAGAGTTGGACCTTTTGAGTTCATTTGAAAAGCTTTGTGACCCTTTTTGCGACAGCAAAAGAATTAAACGCCACTGCAGTATGATGAATCTTGATTTCACAGCGACACATAATTATCTTACCAGTTTGCCATAAATACAATGTTACTCTCTGTTTATCTATGCCACAAGATAGTATGAATCATATATGAATTACCCAAGACATGGTAACTCACCCGTCACATGTATAACAGAGTAGCTCACATATCACAGGACAACTTGCCTATCAAAGGTTAACTTACCTAAAACAAGGCACTTTACCTCTCACAAAATATTTAACTTGCATATTATGAGATAACTTACGTATCAAGGAGATGGTGACCACAATTTCACAGAATGCTTCATTTCCTGAAGGGTCAATTGCTGTGAGATTGACAGTGGTGTCACCTATAGGGTACTGGTAACGTAGATCTTGTGTCGCAAAGACCATCACCTGGCCAGAATTATCATAGACTTCTATGCTGGACCAGTTAAATGTTCCAGCATAGTTCAAAACTGAGAAACTGTAACTTGATTCACATTCTAGTACAGGATCTGTTACATCTGTGTATAGAATAAAAGTAAATGTTATATTGACATGGTGTGCTATACGACGACGTGTAAGCCACTGATATCCATTGCATACAGACCTATGTTTTTGTTACATATGAAAATCAGAGAAAAAGTAAGAAACTACACTAGGAATGACACAACACGCTAAGTGCTTTCTATCGTGTACTGTAACCATGATTTTGAAAGCCTAGATCGCTACTAAATGACTCCTATAACAGAATGTATCAACTCATGAAATCCTGTTGTATAGATACGGATTAAAGTTGCAGCAGAATGTAAAGAGCTGGACATAATAGATACTCATCATTACACGATAAACTGTAAACGAAGCATGAATACATTCGACAGGACTTAAGGACTGCTCCTCTAAATGGAAGAAAATGATCTTTTCCTGCAGGCATTTCAAACCCTTCGGTAAAATTTTGTTCATATTTCAAGATACGACTGTTTGAAGAAAGACTTTTCTGGTCAAGAAAGACTTCCGGTTGCCTCAAGGTTGCCAATATACCATTAAATAACGGTGGCAAATTATTATTTGTTTTTTATGTTTTCTTTGAAATTGAGATCCTCATTTAACCTTGACACTAGGTGTAGATTAGTCTAGATTAGATATATTGTAGATTTTTCTTACAATATTTTGGAAATAAAAATCACATCTCTTGAGCTATGTTTATCTCATGACAGCCAATATTCAGAACGAGGTGCCATGTAGAAGGAGTTTCAACTGAAAGTTAGATTTATGCTAATCCTGTTAGATTTTCTCCTGTGTGATAAGAGTCCCAATTCATAAGGGATGACTACGGTTTAAAGCACCCTCTTCCTTTTGTGATTTATCCAATTTCTAGAAGGTATCCAAGTAAGCTTATTCACACCTGCTTATATCCCATGAAAAGGATTACTTAGAACAATACTTTGATGCCAAGGTTGTTGCCGACAGTCAAGAAAGGACTTACAGTACAGCTCACTAATCAAAACGACTAGTTTTCTCTTCCGAATCAAGATGGACTGGCGTATAAGAGTAAGGTGTAGGGCTTTTGCCATATGCAAATGATTGAAATGGACATGAGACTATAATTTACTATTAAATTTTTATCAATTTCCGCAAAATTTCGCAATTTGTGGTATGTGTACCCATGTTCAGCAAAGCACACATCCTGAAAGTGGTCTACAATGATAAACGCCAGAAGGCGTCAAAAAGGTGAAAACTTAGTTTCAAGAATAACGACTGGCAATGTTATAACTATGGACAAAATTTTCTAATGTAACTGACGACGTAGCAGACGACATGAACCCTTTCACGTTAAGATCGTAATACGTTTTAAGCCCATTGAATCTGTAAGTGTTGAACAAAGCAGATGTCTTTTGAGGCAACCTAGGTAGGTTCAAAGGAAGGAATTAGATGTATCTCCTTCTATATTGAACCTCCTTGTCCAAACGGGGTAATGGATATTCGCACATCGTTTTATTTTATGCACATTGCAAGTTTGTAGTACATCATCGTACGTTTTCAGTACATAATCACAGGTTTTCAGTACATTATTATAAGTTGTTTTCATTGTCTTATACGTTTTGATGTATATCTTACGTTTTCAGAACATTATCGTATATTTTAACATCGGTATTTGTATCATCATACGGGCCTTTTGGCATTATATAATCACTGGTCTATTAAATGAATGTAAAAAGCTAGATTGTTGAGGGGGTGCGTCATTGTTTGATAGTCAACAGCACTGACGACATGCACATTTAATGGCGACATGCTGACTTAGCGGACGAAAAGAAAAATAATGGAACAAGACATATGGTTTAAACACACAATCAAGATCTCCAAAGACTGTTGGTCGAGAGTGACAAAAGTGTGTCGTTGATTAAAAGAAAAAAACTTAACGTATTCAAAATGTGCTTGCGTTATAAAAGGGCAATATGATGGATTCTGTTTCTGTTGGCGAAGTGAGAGATGGAGCCACAAAACAAGTACAAAGAGACAGAGAGAGGTAGAGAGAGAGAGCAAGAAAAAGCAATTGTTGATGCAAATGACATTTACTATTTAGTAACTGACCTTTTACATTTACGTTGAAAGTGCAGTGGGCCATAAACTTAGGTTCATCTTGGTCCTTGTACAGATACTCTACCGTAAAATTGCCAGTAGAGAAATGATCCCCAGACTCAAAATTGTTTGGAACCTCAACTAAAACAGTCCTACCCAGCTTGTGGCTGACTCTTGGAGTATTCCATTGTACTTTCACAGAGCTTGATGTGGCTGGCAGATTCGCTACGATGGTGTCAGGACAATTTGTCACTTCTAGTGGATTTTCTTGAAAATGTCAGATCAAATAACAAAAATAATAGAAAGTCTTTGTTACCAGTATCAACGTATGAGAAACTTCGGAGACAGTTCATACACAGTCGAAATGTATTACTTTCAGCACTTCCAAAGTACTCACTTTGGCTGATTGCAGTTAATTTTGTTTTCGTAATTCGCCACTAACGTGTTCCTAAATACACACGCATTTGAAGCAATCAACGTTCTCTTCATTAGTGAGCATTCCAGTTAGTTCCATATACATTGATTACAGTCGCATTTGACATAGAACATAAACACCAATCATAGATAGAGATCATTTACTCAACATGAGGCATCTATATATCAACTTAGACATTCATGCAACATTACACATGCTAGCATATCAGCTCATGCAACTTTGTAGTATTTCGAGAAACATTTGTGTGTATTTGATCTTTGTAAAACTCGTGTTTGCTTCAGTTTTAATTGAAAACACAAAACATTTCACGACATTGTGTAACATGTGCGATAAATACCTTGTTGCACATTCACACTAAAGGTGCAGGTCTCTACTTCTCCTTGCGTCGACCCATTAAAGACGTGCTTCACCACGGACAAACCAAGTTTAAAGATCTCGCCAGACATGGTAGTGGATGATGTAGATGTAAATGGAACAGTGGCTTCAGGAGATGGCCAGTGTACCACAAGGTCAGTACCATTTGTTTTGGCCTCACCGAAAATGTCACGCGGACAGTCGACAACAGCTACAAATCAAAAGGTCGAGTTGGCATGATATTGATTCATTTATTGAAATGCAATAGCATAATGTAACACCATTACTCCAAAGTAAAGTTAAAAATATCCACAGAAAAACATCAATATGGTGAAACAACTAAAAACTATAGAATTATTACCTTTGATATATGTTTAATGGACATCCGTCCAAAATTTGAATTTGACCATTCTTATGCGAAAGGTCTACAAGTGTGTTTTTGATACCTACTTAAATTATGCAGTATTAAATCTAGACAGCGTAAAATCAATTATTTTTAATTCAGACAGTAGGGAAATGTTATCTTCTATCCACTGGAATTAGTATTTTAGCAAAACATTTTCAAATGATTCAGGTAAGTCCAATCAATTGCGATTCGATATACTTTTGCGTGGTAATGCTATGTAAGGGAAATGAAACAATGGTAAAGTTGCGATGACGAACACGATTGTGTATGTGCGTAGGCTATATGCGGTACGTACAAAACGTTCAGTAAAATCGCTGTATCCTTAAGTGTTGATTATAGGTGATTGTGTCAACTAATGAAACTTCGAAATTTTGGTGTTAGCGGAAGCGTTATACTGTAATCTTCAAATATCGATTGAAAAATATCGAATTGTATCAAAGCTTGAAAACAATGTTTGACATTTAACGGCCTCTCTTCCATGTGTTTGTTTTTTATTATCCTACAGAATACTAGGTAAACAAACTTTAATTTTCAAGGGGAAAGAAGATCAAAGTGTCTATCTTTATCATTTTAATGGGGAACAGAAAGTCTCATTTTGCATTATTCAACAAATAGTTGAATAATGCTGGTGACTTTCCAGTATGCGTGAATGTTAGAGAGCGATCACGTGACGTAATTAATTAGTCGTAACAAGGCAAAACCCTTGAACTGTGTATATTGTGTAAGGATGAATGTGTAGCCGCACTGCTAGTCTATTCGTCAACTGTTTACATCCTATCTGCACCTAGTTATGCCTATCTGAGGCTGTTCGCTATCATGTGCAAAACACTTGATGTTTATATTTATAACACACTCGCTTGCGTGATGGAGTGCTCATACAGTCACAACGATGTGCTTGTTCACCATGATTGGTTGTTCTTCCCGAAGAAATTACAAATAAACATGAAATTTTAGGTTAGGGTGTAAACTAATTGATCATATCTGATTGGTTTCTTTACATTTTCGAGGCAAATCGGCCATAAAATAAAGAAAACTTGAGATAGGAACAAATGGACAAGACCCTAGTGGCAAGTACAAATCGGCCAGGAACAACAGAGGGCGCAGTCAGCTCTGTACAAAACAGTTGCGGATGATGTGGTACTACGTTACCACAGTCTTAGCAAGACAATGCGTAGTAACACTTTGTTAATATTTTGCAGCAAATCGTTTTGTTAAAGCAATAGTTAGCATGAAAAATTACACACTCTTGTACATGCAATCTAAGATGGAGCTTTCATTGTGCATTGATAAGTTGACCGCTCTTTTTGATGGATGTTTGCATATTTGTTGGTGTTTCATTCTTGCGGTAACTTACATCACTGATGGTGTTTTACTAATTAAACATTACACGATGAAAAGCATTGACAGAAAATGTAAATTCCTTTTTTCTTCTCATTTTGCTTTGCAGATTTGTAGGCTTTGGTAGCTTTGTAAATTTCGTATATCATGTAGATTTTCAGGATTTTCACAGAAACCATTTTAAATCCTCAACTGATTTCGGTCAAAAACATATTTTTTCATACCTTTCCAATGTAAAGGTAATTTGTAACATTGCCAGTTACCTTATAATTCTTACCAGTGAATGCTCAAGACGAATTGTACTTTTTCACTTCTTTCTTCAAGTTAATCATTTCAATTTTGAACACATTTAGTACTACAAATGGTAATACTAAGAGTTAATTATAATTAAGACTAATTTATTGATACCACTGAGCCCTCGTCATCGTGCATGATCCTCTCTTTAATGCACAAGTCTACCGTTGTTTAACCCGCTCATTCATGCAAAACAAAGCAAGATTTGGGTGAAAATCAAAGACGAAAACGAAAAAAAAATTGAAAATAATCACATTTCTATTCTAGAAGAAACCCGAGACAACTTAGAACGATTACCAACCTTACAATACTAATTACCGTGCTGTAACGACGGCAATGTGCCAATAAGAGATGATAATTCTTAATTAGTACGAATGAACAAAAGAGCTACACTAACCAGGTTGGACGTTAACAATAATAGAACAGACAAGAATATTTAGAAATTCATCCTTCAGAACGTAAGCAACAACTGTCTCCCCTGCAGGAAAGATGAAATCGATATCGTGGCTGTATGTGGCATCAGAATTTCTGTTGAAGGTAGATTTGGCTCCACCCATACCCAACACTGGCAGGGGCATAGCGACTGTATTATGACAATTCAAGTCCTGTGGGGGAATGTCATCTTCTGTTAAAGAAATCAGTAAATATAATGTAAAAAATACTCATTTTCGTATTCTGTTTCTGCCTTCAAACAGAAAGAAAATCAGTAACTCTGAAGTCGTGCTGCAACGATATTACTGTTTCATTTATTGATAATCCCATAAGTTAATACCACAACTGCAGCATTGCAAAAACTTATGTTCGTAGAATAATGTCTTCATTCCTAACCATTCTTCTCAGGACAAGAACACAACATATACCCTTTTAGTACTTAATTACTTCATCTGAATGTACAGATCCTTAACTGTCTTGAGAGATATGAATAGAGAAGTACTCATGGCAAGTCATTTCAAACAAGACAAATAAAAAAGCATTTACGAAATATCGATTCTACTGTGATATCACATACTGTCAGCACTTTGTAGGTTGGAACAAAATTTGATTGATGATATCACGATATAATCGTGGCATCTTTAATTTGAAACGAAAGTAGTGTTACTTTTAAATAACCATTTTCTTTGAAATTATATAATTTGATTTCCGTGAAGTCAAATGACCTCTGGTCTCATTTGCTTAACATTGCCAGTCAACACGTTTTAGCAAAGTGTCTCAGTAGCGACATCTTCAAATGACCATTTGCGATTAAACCCCACCAATAACATTACGGTTACCTTTCATTTAGTGAAGTGATACACGAGATAATTTAGAGTTTGTGTCATATCAAATACAGGTCAGAGTCTCTTCTCACCTATGAAGGAAAAAATTTCATATGAGCAAACAATTCTGTTTCCCCCCTCGTCGATTCTCCAGTATGTTTGGTTGGACGCTGAAGATAAAGGATCGATGACGAAAACTGATCCTGTGGTGAGAAACACTGGTGAACTGGTTCCTTCGCCAGGTGCTAGTTTCCCATTGACAGAGACTACAGACTCAGGACAGAAATCCACCCTGGGTGCCACCATTGGATCTGCAAAAATGAGGGAAATAAATCACGTAAGAATCTGACAAAACAAAAAGTTGAATGTCCTGTTGCATCGAACAGCTTTCATGAAATACATTTTCCATGAAATATGGTCAGTTTTCATATAATATTCATGATTCTGGTACTTCGTTCAATTTCTGCCTTCCCGATTAAAAATTACATATCCAATGAAACTACAGTATATCAGTAAAAGTATTACATTTGAATACCATGGAATAGTTTGATACTCTCTAGTAGAGCCATTACAGTCACATGATGGGAATACTGAATAACGTTTAAGTCTGATGATCTTAAGTTTTGAATACTATTTAATGTACTATGACAACGTACAACAATTGCAGAGGAATACCTGAAAACCTGAGATTGCAGATCCAGATGCCCTGGACATGCAGCACCAACACAACAGCTTGCACCTTCCAAAGGAGGACATCAAGAGACTTAACTTGAGAAGCTCATCACTGAACCTGCTATTGTACTATAGCATTAAGATAATACCACAGAATATGTGTATCTCTATTAGCCTACAACAAACACAACTGCCAGGGAGCATATCATGAATATCACAGAAATGTACATTCCTATCGCAACTACAAGAGACAGAAATGAGTCTCATGAAGTCTACACGCTGCATTTGTACTGTCAACTATTATACAAAAGAAAATTACAAAATGCACTGCTGCATCCATATAGAAATCCTGATGTGACGACGCACACTCACCGAGGTGGACTTGGAAAGTACATTTAGCAACGTTCTGTGATTCGTCTGCATAGACGTACAAAACGCTGGTAACACCAGCTGGGAACCTGGTGCCAGGAAGATGATTTTGTCTGACTAAAGTAACACTGCCAGATTCATCTTCTGCTGTCGGTTCTTGCCAGGACACTTCCTCATAAACCTGGTGATCTGCCACGGTCATCTTAATATTTGATGGACATCCTGATATTACAGGTGGCACGTGATCATCTAACGCAAAAAAAAAAAAACTTCTTTAGAGAATGTTCTCCCGTGTGGTGATATTTACTACTTTTAAATAAATACATATCTGAAAGAACATCCAATTGATAAAAACATTCCAATGCATAATCCACACAAATGCAAGATACAAATTCTCACTATAATACCAGGTTGAAAACTAACATACTTCAACTTGACAGAATCAACCTATCTGAATATATGAATCTATGGTATTTTGACGTTACACATATTGACACTAAATAAATATCAATGTAAAAGGATATGGAACCACTTACTGTAAGAATTATAAATGGCAGAACACCGAACACTGAACACTGACATCGGTTTGTNNGTACTTCATAGTTCTAGATTCTGACTTGCGAAATGTAGTGACACTTGGTAATCAAATACAATAAGTACAAGAATCACATTCATCCCAGGTATTGTAGTGACTCTCATCATATTCATTTAACCTTGGGATTCATTATTAAATAGTCACACCAACGGTTAAATATTTCCTTCAATCTGGCAATCACTCACTATGTTCACTTTGTATTATAAATCAGTTAACCATGTACACATGTAAATCCGTTTAGTTAACCATGGCTATACGTTCAGGTACCATGTTAAATTTGAGCTGAGCATTTAATCAAATTTATTATTTTTGATAACTTGTAAAAGTTGGTACTGTTTTGAAGTAAAGTATAAATTAACATGACAATACCTAAGTAAACAGTCACTGCAAAGCTGCATNNGTAAAGGTATAGTTGACAAATGTAAAGCCCAGGTCAAACCTATCTCCAGGACGATGGGTTGCTCTGACCTGTACAATGTCTCCTGTGTTATCTGTGGCTGATGGCTCTACCCAGTCGACAGCCACTTTGTCATTTCCTGGTGTAAGTCTGGCACTAACACCTCTGGGACAGCCGCTGATGACCGGGGGTGTAGTGTCCACTGAAATAAGATACATTATGAAACATGCAATCTCACAACAGATGGTTCTACAAATGAATAGTGCAATCATACTTATTATGCCCTACAAGACATGTGCGCCCTTTGTTATACTACTGTAGTAATGTTTCATCACATCCGAATGACAAATGACAACGTTGAAAGAAACAAATTATCAGTCGGTGTAATAAACTTAGAATGTGTTCAAATCTGATACGTAAGCACCTCTGTGCATAGAAGTGTAATTCAATTAATATATCACAGACATTACAGAGCGGGCAATTCTCGTAGCAGGTACAGTATTACCAACGAATAAATGAGAGGTATTAGACAGTACGAATTGTTTTGTCTTATTAACATGCAACACCCTCAGGTTCTCTACTGAACGATAACGTTCCGGTAGTATTATATGACGTCTCGTGTAACATGAGATATCGTGTTATAACATTACACGGTTTGTACCAAACAAAGGCCATTTTCATGAACGGTACGAACTGATCAGTCCAAGATAATCGGGTGCACAAAACAAATAACTGAGCTTTGAACAATTATGATGTTATCACTGAAGCCACTTCCTTTAAAAGAGCCATACTGAGGCTGACGTAAAGCTTACTATGCAATACGGAAAGGTCTGAACTGTTGAAGTAAGCTGAAAACAAGACTGCCTGGATACAGTAAAAGCACATTAGAATAACTTATGATGCCAGCAAAAAAGGAGCATTTGAGAACGGACAACTGTTGTCTGCAAAACACGTTTTACATCTTAAAATTTATTTTATTTACCAGATAATGCTATTCCAGTGATTCCGAGTTTCACAAGTTTCATAAATAGTTCATTTCATCGGAATTGTATATCTAACAATGTTGATCCTATTATAAAATGTCTTTGCATTAAATCGAACGCAAGTAATTTCAAACTCTATAGGACTTATATAGGAAAGTTAAGTACAACAAACAAATAATTAGACCCATTTCTAAGACATTTAAAGCTCAAAATACTCACTCGCTTGTACTGTAACAGTAAATTCACATATCAATATGACGCTGCTAAATGTGAATGTATATCTGACGTTCGTCTCTCCCAAAGAAAATCGAGAAAAAGGTGAATGAGATGCTATGGGAATGGCACTCGGCACTGAAGAAGGTGGCGTCCAATAAACTAGGGTGTCAGTTGTACCATATGACACTATATGAAGGATGTTGGCTGGGCAACTATTTATTACAGGTGAACTGCCTATATGGAAGATTTTAGAAAGAATATATTCAGTGAAAGAAAACTTGAATATTGAGTGGTCAGTAAACGACCTGTGAGGAAAAAGCAAACCGAAAGTTAGCTTTTCTGATTTTACGAGGTATTCCAGGAAGTCACAAATGTAAGTATTCAGAGTGACGCTTGAATATAAGGAAGAGATATGGAAAAAGAAGGAGAAAAATATGCTGTAAAGGTATTTGACCTGTAAGTCATGTATACGTAGTGTAGGACTCCATGTACTTGCATAACTAATGAGAGTCTAATATTGGGCATCACATGAGTTCAAATATTGCACTTGAAAGCACATATTGCCAGTGATGTATGTGTATTATTAATTTAAATTAAAATTACTTTCTTAGTACGTGTACTTACTACCACATTGTTACACGGAATTGTCTTTTGCTACGATTCACCTAAATGGTAGCAGTGAAAGAATGTGCACAAGGTCGTACAGCAGATATAGTAAATAACCCCTTTTTCACCAGTCTTTGTGAAACATACTTCCTGGGAAAATTGCTCATCAAACATCATGGTTCTTTCAGTTTACCGCTAATCGCCCAATCCTCTTCAAACCTAGTAGCCAACAACTACCACCAAGTTCCTGTCACAAGTCCAAAACTGTTCAGTGTGGCCATATGAAGGTACCACATGAAGTTGCCACACTGTACCATTAAGGCTAGGAATAAGTCAATCGTTCTTATAATTACGTTAATCTTAAGAATTGGCTCTGCTCACCTTTTTGCTTTAATTTTGAAAACAATTTACCGAATGAAACATTACACTATATGATATAAAATAAAAATATCACTCCCAGTACACATATTGTCAGATTTGTACCAAATTTACTTGTACATAACTTGTTATTCTGTTGCCATTATGTGACTTATTGAAAAAAGGGATATAGATTGCTCCACTAGAAGAGTCTGCTCCTTAAGCACTGGACATTCATAACTTGACCTTGATCAAAACAGTGGAGTGGCGAATTTTTGCAGTTAACCCTTTGATACTGGGCATCAACCTTGAAAAGATTTTTAAGGATTGATCTACATTTTCATGTATAATTTGACTAGAGTCGAATTCAGTGGCTAACTTAGGTATCAAATGAATCTTGAACCATAAAATTCGTTTCAGATTTTTTGAAACTATGCCCCAAAATAAGAGTAAAGATAAGATTAAGATTAAAGATAGTAAGACTGTGAACACCCGGTAGAAGTACTAAGGTCAGTTTGTTTTTTGCGCTTTTTTATTGTTAAAAAAGGACGCTATCGGCCAAGCCAGTTCGCCCAGTTTCAAGGAGCAGACTTGTCCAATGAGATACACCAAACTGTTTTTGTTTATGTGTTTGTTTTTCTTTTCGACACAGAAGTATGTATGGTATTCCATACACAAAGAAATTGCAAACAAAATGTTTGCTTTAAGTTGAACAAATATTATAATAGACAAATAATAGACATAGTGGGGAAGTCAATAATTGCAAAACAATGTTATCTAGTGGAGAATACGACAATGTACGTTAGTCTTCATTCTACTTCATTCATCCGATTACTCAGATTGTTCCTGCTCAAATGGCTGTAACTTATGCCAATCTAGCTATACGACTTACTTCCTAACATTAAGCTTCAGTGTAGTAAATGCTCCCACGTTACGCATCTGTTAGATTGACACATTCGTAGATATTGCTGAAGGTGTGTTTTTCGGACAACCCAACCTGAGTTGGTTTGTTACCAACAAAGCTGCAAACAAAAGTATTTTTAGGTAACATTTAACAATTCGTTCTCAGTACTTGCCATTGGGACAATATTAACACTATTAAAATAAGTTGATATGAAGTTACGGCCACTGGTTATGTGTCTCACAACTAGCGCAGACAAAATGTATCTCATATTCACTCAAACTAGAGACAGACAATTTTCCCTTGAAATTATTTTTTAATGTTTTTCCTTATGATGACAAGACAACATTTAACCCACCACATAGGAGAACATAAGCAACACACTGATATGAAGGGGCACACAGTACCTCAATCAGTTACATATCGTGTCTCCAGACTTTGCCAACACTAAAGAGAGGATCATAGAAAATGTTCAACTTCTGGTCAGTATTATCTTCCAAGAACAAAAATTACAAGAAAACAAGTCAGGATTCATATCGAACTAATGAAATTCAACATCTTTTCAAAGTAGTTCTGTAGCCAGCTTTTAACAAGGCTACTTGATGTATCAATCAAACCAGCTTCACACACTGAACTACGTACTTTCATAAAAAAATTATTTAACAAATTTGTTATTCAGTTGAGTAACTGCTTTCTCTTTAATGATTTTGTTAACTCATGAAATTCCAATATCCTTTTTTTATTGGAAATGTCTGGGACTTATATGGGCTTGTAAACAGTTCTTTGTTTGAATTATGTTTAATGACGCACCTAAATAAATCTTAAATTCCTAAATAAATAATATCCATTTTCTTGGCTCTCTTTGAGCTTCCCAATGAAAGACCACCAGCCTTCCCGTTGGTTATTAAATTCCGTCAATCGTTTTGGCAAACAAACCAACTGATTGGAAATGTGCTATGTTACACTTTTATTAAAAAAGATCGCTGCCTGCAAATTACCGTTATTTGATCTTACCTCAGTGATTTGTAAAGTTTGTGAATCACGCATCATAGTAGTTCTCTTTTAAAGGATAGTTGTGGAGCATAACTTTGAATAACCTTGTGTTGTCATCCAGTCACTTTTGATTCGTCACTAGAATTTTTTTTTAAACTTATGCAAGTGTTTAACAATCGGACCATGGCTAATTGGGATGAAGGAAGTAGCGTTAACGTTGTTTGTACTGCTTTCATTGGGACTTTCTTTAAAGTTCCACATGAACACTTTTTGGTGAAACTGAGGTCTCATTGTATTGCAGGTGATCTATTACAATAGATCCGGAAATTATCTCCGTGGGGAATAACCTACAGTTCCCCTCTTTAGAGATTTTTTTCTTTGTTCCTTTTTCGTTCATATTTTTATTGTTCATTCTTTTTTCTACAGTGTTTTGTAGTGTGCAAAATATTGTATAAACATCTCTTACAATAATTTCCGGTGTATACCTCAACTGTGTTAATGACCACTGTGAGAGTGACTGCCTGGGATTAAAGTTACCCAACTTATAAAAAAAATCCCTCCACCGGACTTAACAGTACCAAGATAATTGATGGCTAAATTACAGAAAATCAGATACAAACTCAAACTAGAGCACAAATTGTGCAGAGGATCATACCTGGATAAACTGAAGCTATCACTAACAAAGTATCATTATGACAATTCATAAATTCATTAACAAGGCATCAACATGAACGAAGATCAGCATTTTACAACAGAATCTGCACCATTGCATACCGTCATAATGTCAAAATGTCAAAAAGACCAAAGGTGCTATGCAGGAACTGAACCAAACTTGCAATGCAAAGCATAAACAAAGCACTGGACAAGCATTATTATGCAGCAACTCTGTTTAAGGTTAACTGTCGGTGGGATTAACAATTTTTCAAAATGGACCCTTAGACACCATTTTAAATTGAAGAGGTGGCAGGGATCGTACGTGCTATGTCCTTAGGCAAAAATGTGTAATTGAGAAGAGACGGTAATCTGACTGTTTTATTGAAAATCAGGATTTGTAGTGGGTTGGATTCATTATAACATCCGACCTGTCATGACATACAACGCACCCTAAGATAACATAGGCATTTTGACCTTGTAATTGTTCCTTACTTGAGTGGGATAAGATCAGGGGGATGTGATAAACTACCTAAGACCATGACGTTTCTCAAAAATATATATATAACATTTATTGTTTTGGTGTCGTGTAAAATACAGGATTGGAGCCCGACACCTGGTTGTATTCATGAATGGCACAGATTCTTGGCGTATGTGCGATAAACGTTCGCGGACAAAGTTACTTTGTTTACAAAAATACTTTGTTCTGGCAAGTGGTCAAATTATACAAAACAGAAAGGTGAGAAATAACGGCGTTGTAACAAGTGAACCCACTAACTCTGACTTGGGTCGACTTGATGCTTTTATGATGATCTTGATTTGACTTGAGTCGGCGGGAGTCAAAAGTGACTTGAACTGACAAGAGTCATGGTTGAAAGTGATGTGACTCTGATTAGAGCATGTAATGACTCGAGTCTGAACAGAGACTCAAGTCATAGAAACAAACTCGTGTCAAAGCAACAGACTTGAGTGGTTTCCGTGGCAACTCCCTGGTCTAGGCAAACAAGATCAGAATATTTTGGCAAATCCAGTCCATGTACAGGTCTACGAAAAATAAAAGACTCGCTCCCGTACTGTCATACATTGAGCAATTTGTATTGCTAGAATTTTTCAGAATTTTTTCACTGGGTTTTAATCTCTAAAATACTCCCCAAGTTTCTCATATCAGTATTCAAACTAGAAGTAGCTAAACAAAAGAAGAAAACTCAAAGCAGTATAGTGACACTGAGTTTGAATGCCCTGTATACCGCATTATCTACTTTGATATCACTGTGTGGAATAACTAATATCCTTCGATAATGGATAAGCATTAATCGACATCAACACGTCTGCTAAATGGCAATCACCTCTATACCACTCCCTCCTCAATCTCATATAGCTAAATTTATACAAAATAGAAATAGCCCGCTCGCACCACATCATATTTGGGTGTAAAAGTGATAGTTGCAAACATGAGTATCTGTTAAGCTGGTCACTGTTTTTTAATGCTGACAAGTTATGATGTAAACACTGTTGAACCAACGGGATCAAATACCACAATTTTGGCACTTTTAAGAAACAGAGTGGTATCAGAATTGGCATGAACCAGGGACCCCTCTAAAGGGAACACACACAAAGTCACGGAATTGCAGTTTGAAAGAAATATAAAGCACACGCAGTTATGATATAAGGTACGTACTTCAAAGGAGGATCACAATAATCAGTGTGGTGATGCAAATTAAAGTAAGAAATCTATGGAGCCCATTTTTAGTGGGAATGGTCCACTATAGTCTTGTGGAAGATCATAGTCGAAAGGACCCTTCAGTAGTTTGTGCCCCAACCCCCACCAAGTAAATCCGGCTCTGTTAAAAAAGCCACAGTCTTTAGGCAAGTGTACAGTATACGTTCGTTTCCACCTCAGTCAGTTGTCAGGTGTGAGTTTTAGTACCAACGAATGATGTGTGGTAAAATAAGTACAGCCTGGAATTTAAACTGCTTGGGTATATACTTTGAGGCAACGTTTGTTTGAGGGTACAAGGTGTCACTGCCTGATGGGTGCGACATTTTTGGATACCACTGTATTGACCCTCAGTAAGGCAATGTGAAATAAAACATTGCGTAATTGCCTCGATATGCACAAGCAGTTGAGCTGAATGCAATCAATCAGTGCCAAGCAAACCATATGGCAATAGCTACCTACAAAACATATTGTTATACACGACAAAAATTGCATTAAATACATACAAAATGCGTCGAAAAACCTCAGATTTCAAAGGTAGTTCGATGAAATGTGGGTCAGAATTCATCCTGCTCCAATTGGCGTTTTTTAGAATTTATTACATTTATGGTTACAATACTGTTAGGGTGGGATTAGATTATTACATCTATGTTTAAGGGTATTTTATGGTTCTACATACATTTATGGGTTTTACAGACGTTAATTACATGTTTTATGGAAGAGTGCGAAGTCAATAACATGGACAAGGGACAAGGTAGTGTAGGTTGAGTTGAAGAGTTGAAAAGTCATTTTGGTTGAACTGATATTACTAATTTGATTTTGCCAGACAGAGATATAAAATTTCACTGAAAGTAAAAAAATTATCTTGTAACTATTTATAAGCATATGGAAACTTTTAGAAAAAGTTTGTCACTAGATACTTTTCCCTACGGATATTTTCAAACCTCGTTCACGTAATGAAACGACCATCATGATATTGAATGACAAAACGTTTTAATTCACTATACGGCCTTAGGCAGTGAATACACTGTGTTTTAGCATGCGGTATTTAATGTCACTTCATAACGCTGTTTGCATAGATCTTGAGCTTGATATGCTTTTTCAATCACGACACACTTTTAAGTTAGTTGGAGAAAATGAAAGAGTTTTTGGCAACTCCGATCCTGTGCTTTGTGAAACACAATACAACAGAAAACAAGTTCACATCTTTGCTGGCGAAACAGGTGATTTTATCGCCCTTTATATTTTGTATGTATTTTGTGTCGTAACAAAAATTTGACGTAATCATAATAGAGAGAAACTGGGTTAATAACACTTTTTGATCAAAGAATTCTAAAAATGAATAGCAGTATTGTGTTAGATGACATCAATCCTGAATAAAATGTTAGAGGCATGAGTAACTCAGCATTACATGCT
The DNA here is from genome assembly GCA_009801055.1 of Stichopus horrens. Lineage (NCBI taxonomy): Eukaryota > Metazoa > Echinodermata > Holothuroidea > Aspidochirotida > Stichopodidae > Stichopus > Stichopus horrens. Next base: position 3,077 of record VJOZ01012565.1, on the reverse strand, counting down.
AATACACTTTTTGAACAATTATTGTCAAGCAGTGGGCAGTCACTATCATAGGAATGAAAAGGGAGAGTTCGTGTGTATATGTGTATTGTACTTGTGCATGCACATGTAAGTACATGTAATTACATGTAAGAGTATGTAAGAATATGTAAGAGTATGTAAGAGTATGTAAGAGTATGTATGTATGTATGTATTATGTCTGTCCGTCCGTCAGTCCGTACGCACGAACGAACGAATGAATGAAATAATTTCAATTGTCGACGTTTTTGATATTTAACCCTTTCACAAGGGCGACAAAAACGATAGTAATGTACTAATTGTTATGTAAAAAATATGTAAGAAATAAAAATATGTATGAAATATAGACAACATGTATAAAATGCATTACAGTAGAGGATATCGACATGTCGCACATTTTGAAAGCAAAGAATAAATAGAACAAATAAGTAATTATGAATACTTGAAGTGACATTGTTTTTAATTGTTTTGGTCATACACTAATTTGTTGTAAGTTTCCTCTCTTCATTTTATGTAGGAAATTCTTACGTTACGGCAGATAGAGCAGTTCAATTGCTGTTTATTAAGAGCGATAGATAAGTATACTACTTGAGTGTAAATTTGGAATACCCCCAAAGCGAACATATAAGTACACAACTATAAGAACAAGTAAATGTTTCCAGCAATGCTGATCAAGCGTGTAATGAAGCTTCATATCACAAAATTGTAAGACATGACCAAAGAATTGCTTTTTAAGTGCTTCCACATTTTACA
>VJOZ01012557.1:0-26399 GCA_009801055.1 Stichopus horrens | reverse complement strand
TAGTTACTGTCATTTTCCTTCATTGAAAGACATAGTCCTCTCATGTACAACCTCTGGTGTACATTTAAAAATAAAGAAAAAGTTAAGATCGAACATAATCTTATCTTGTTGGTTTTTCAGTACACACGCAATCACTTTAACTTCTTTTCCTTCATCAGAAGCATGAGGATAAAGTACATTCTTACTTTATTTTTTCAACCTGTGAAACATTTGTCAGGACAGATCACTGAAGATTTTTGCTCAATTGCAGAAATTTTTTTCAACACTCTTCATTGGTACTTGTCCGTGTCTTCCATTCAGAATGGTTTCACACCACTTCATATTGCTGCCAAGAAGAACCAAATGGACGTGGCCACGACCCTCTTAGAGTACGGCGCAGACCCGAACGCCACAACCAAACACGGCATCAGTCCTGTGCACCTGGCAGCCTTAGAGGGCCACTCAGACATGCTCTCGCTCCTCCTGGAGCGGGGAGCGAAACCTGACATCGTATCAAAGGTTAGAATCTGTGTCTGTTACCTTTCGTAGCAGTCCTGGAAAATTTATTTGACATTCATCGTTTGCATGGCAGCTTTGAGGCCTTTTGATTTTTTTTGGGGGGATGAACTCTCTGAAAAATCCCCTTTTCACAATTACTTATCATCTGTTTTGCAATGTTTGAATTGGCCTTGCAATTTGACCACATCATGTATTAATGTGCAATACAACACCCATGCTTGAAGAGATTATCAATTTAGAGAACTTTTCATGGTACTGCCCCATAAAGTTACACTCGTTGATTTGGTCATTTTCTTTCCAGATTCGTGTTAGCCCTGTTTTACATATAGTAGATAGAAAATGACAACTGAGATATCCCGATCTCTTTCCCCGTTCAATTTGTTTATTGATTTACTGCATACAACGTACATTAAGTAACAAAAAAAAAGCAGTGAAACAAAGTGGTATGTATCCTTGTGAACAAGCAACTGAATTGCTCCAAAGAGATTTTTCCAAGCGAATTCTACATTCAGAGTGCGTACACCCTCACCTCACATAACTTTACTGCGAGACCAGAAGGCTGGCAGTTATGGAAGGACGGTGGCCAGATAAGTACACTCACAATTGCCAGATGCTAGACCGTAGTCAATGCGGTAATTATGCCTTGGTCATATGAGGTGGTTACGTTGCTAATTAATTCCCAAACCAAGAAATTTTGGGGTATCTACAAGGAGAGGCAGTCTCTTATGCAGGTGCAATAATTGCACACATGTTTTTGTGATTATTAATCTCGTAATATTTCTCTCTTTGCCTAACAGAATGGGCTAACACCTCTCCATCTAGCTGCCCAAGAAGACCAGTTGAACTGCGCTGTCATCCTCGTCAACAGCAAAGCCGAAATCGACCCTAAAACCAAGGCTGGCTACACCCCCTTGCATGTGGCTTGTCACTATGGCAACATAAAGACCGCCACCTATCTCTTGGAACACAACGCAAGTGTGGAAGAGAAGACCAAGGTATGTGATCAAGCAAAGATGTTCAGTCGATTCTTCGGAGGTTAGTTGTAAGATTTCGAAGTATGATGAAGTATAGGTGCGTTTCCACCTTGTTAAAAGCAACTTATATGCTTTCTTCTTTGTATGACTAACATATATTGCTTCTGAGATGCATGCCAGGTCAAGATTACGTTCCTTCTCTCAGAATTTTTCGTTGTTTCCTGGTGATGACAAAACTGTTTGTATTCTGTCCCTTTCAGCATGGACTGACTCCTCTCCACCAAGGAGCCCAGCAGGGTCACGTCGGAATCGTCAACACCCTGCTCGCCCACAATGCTGACCCTAACGAGAAAGCAAACGTGAGTATAGCAGAGGAACCATCCAGTTCTGGCTCTTGGAGTGATGCTAAAGATATGAGGGGGGTAAGAGTTGTGGGACAGAGGGGAGGCTGCTTGAAGGATAAGAAGGATGGTGGTAGGTTTCTTTAAAGTGTAAAATAAGTCAACGCAATTGTCTCAATTCTTTTTCTAAAAACAATGGTTGATAAAAAAATTAATGTTACCAGTGAAGAAAAGAGGAAGTTGTTGCTGTAAAAAAAAATGTATGTAATTATTTTTCTTTGATTTTCAGAATGGGTACACCCCGCTGGCCATCGCCAAAAGGCTTGGTTACATCTCGGTGGTCAACACCTTAACCATCGTCACCGAAGAGACAAACATAGTCATATCGGTACGTCCATTTCATTCCTGTTTTTCTCTTCTCTCATCTTATTGCCCACAGAAGGAAATCTCGTTGATAAACCTCTGGACCTTGTGCCAGTGAGGTCACACTATTGTTGTCCTTGTTAAAGAGCAAGGAAACCCTAGGAGTATCTTTATGAAAATGAAGCTGAAGTGATTGACAAAAATCTTTCCAAAGTTTTATTCAAAAATATTGTTTCCTTCCTTTGTTGTACACTTTTGAACCACTGACAGCAAAAATTTCAATGTATTTCGTAACCCGTTTTTTTTAATCTGTAGTGTCGATAAATGGCACTCACTTCTACACATTATTGGTTGCATTACTGAGATCTTTCATGCAATAATCAAGTGAATTATGTTTGTAGATTGAGTTAGGTTTCAGCAAATGCATCTCCATTGGGTTAGATTTCATCAAATTAATCTGAAGATGGTTAATTTTCAGGAAATGCATCTTTGTAGAGTTAGGCTCCAGGAAAATGCATCTCCATTCGGTTGGGTTTACAGAAGATGTGTTTCCATGTGGTTGGGTTTCACAAAGTGCATCTCAATAGGGCCATGTTTGAGGAACAAAACAATCTGCACATGGTTAGGTATGAGGAAATGTATCCCCATTCACTCAAAAGACTGAAAATAGATTCATTTTTGTCACTCATGAGCTGGAACAAATTCACTGATGCAAATGCTTTGCACCTCTGCATGTATCACCCACCCGAAACTGGATGAAGTTCTTGTTAAAAAGTTTTCTTTCTAGATCAATCAGTTGCCAAATGTTTGAAGGTGCAGCACGCAGTGACTGAAACGACAATTCCAAGTGCACTCCAACAGGGCGGCTAAGCATTCATTCTCTCCAAACATGAGAATTGTCAAATTTAGGGTTGTTTGGAATATTTTGCAGGACCTTGTTGTTGGTTAAAATAGTCTGAAAATCTCTTTTACATTTGGAAGAATGGTGTTTTATGTTTTTACAATTGTAATGGCAGAGAAACACGACTTGTACAGTTCTGCCTGTTGTGGCATCCATATCAAGTTCTCATTTGTGGTTAATGAACACAATGGCTCGGACAAGGAAGCGTGTGGGGCGTCATGCTGCATTGTCCACTGGCAATTTAAATGTCACATTATGGTAAAGCCAATTCAGATGTGTAATTGTAAGCACTTCCTTGTAAGTAAAGCAACTTATATTGCAGATACCAAGGACGAGTCCTTCTTGGTCTTAAAAAAAAAAAAGTTAAAAAAATTGTTCAATTAACCTCCAAACTCCTATCTCAAATGATGAATAATTGATAACCATCATTCAAGATATTTTCCCATAAAAACAATAGCTGCTTGTCCACACAGGTTTTGAAATGACAACTCATTTTACAAAAGATTATACTTGAAACAAACATAATTCATAGTAATGGCTTGATAATATTCTTGTCACTGTGCAACTCCCACACTATAGGCTTGGCCCTCCTATTCAAACATTTTGGCAGTTGCAAATGATCTGTATCCATACAGGAAGGCTCAGAGCAGTTAAACAGTTGTCGATATCTCGTTCCTGTCATATTCAATTTTATGAGAACGTGTTGAAGATTGTCTCGCCTATTCTTTTAATTGTCTCTTCTGGATTCTGTTTGTAGCCCAATGATGAAAAACTGAAAGTGCAAGTTCCTGAAACTATGCAAGTCAACTTCATGTCCGACTCTGACGACGAAGGTAACCTTTCCGATCCGCTTTGCCTTTTGCTTTAGAGACGCTTTTGTTGTCTCTTCTGCACTTGTTGGACCTCTTATGCTTTGATTTTACAGCTATGCCACATCAGCTTCATAGAAACTTTTGCAGCTGGTGTTGGTAGTGAATGGAATGACCTTGTCACCGAGTGCCATTTGAAATAATGGAAAGGAATGTGTTTGTCTGATACACAAGTATTCCTGATATTATCTGAAAGTATGTCTTTGGTGACTAGAGCAATTTTTACTTCCCTGTATAGATTTCTTTTGTTTTATCATTTGTCTCTGACGTGTAAAGGATCTGTTTTGTTGTTGTTTGTTTGTTTAATTAAAAAGTCTTCAATGTTCCTTTTTTTTTTGTCCCTATAATTTTGTGAAGTGTTGTAACCCTTTTATTTGAAATGCACTGACAAATGTTGTCTTCCTCAGATATCCTGTGACATCCATTAATATATATTTGCTAACTGAACAGTTTTATCCGATGAATGTGTAGATTGCGTTGTTACGTTGTTGTGTCGCAATTGCATTACCTTCAATGAAACCTCTTGACAATAGGGTCAGAGGAACTCTTTACAAGAAAACTATTTTCCCCAAAATTTTCCAGACTCTGATACCTTGAGAAAGACCAGCTTTTATTTATTTTTTTCTCCAAATTTCGGTAATTCAAGGTGTTACGATAATCTCTGTCCTGTAAATCACATCATATCAGTAGGCCTCTAACTGACAATTGATACCTCTGGTCCTTGCTATGACATGATTTGTGGGGAAGCAGGCCATCTGAAGGTGTAAAATTTTGACAGTGCTAATGGTTTAAGCCTTGACACTCTGAAAATTTCATCATACAAGAACAGTATCCTGTTTTTCTGCCCTAGTTTCCAAATTAATTTGACAATGAATGTCATATAAATTGTTTCGTTCCAAAGTCCTCTCCAAAATTTTGCCAGATTTTCTGCTGTCTTTAGCATCTCCTGGCCAAGATGAACTCTCCAGTATCCCACCATTGGACCCAATTCTGCCATGTTGACATGTTTGTTCCTTTTGCTGGTTCGTCGTATTAATTAGATTGATATCAGCCAATAGTCTCAGTGAACCAAACAAAAAAATCATTGCTACCCCCCGCTGCTTGTTTTCAAGATCCCCCCTCCTTGCTCTCTGCAAAACTACGTGAGGATTCTACGTAAAGACCAATGTGTTGGTGTTGTCGTGTGTGAGTGTGCATGTAATCGTCTGAATGGGGGTATATTTGTCTGTTTCATGTTGCGGATCATAAATCTACATGACCTCTCGATATGCAAAAGTGTTTGGACTCCAGACTTGGTATGTAGATAGTCCTTGGCAAGTAGATAACCCTCTTTTGATTTTCATGGAGTTCATAGTCCATAGGCTAAAGTACTTAAAAAAGTGAGTTATCCCAAGATGTGACAGTTGTTTGAACCATTGTATGTTAGGAGATCCTGAAGATTTTTCATGGAGGTTTAAAGTTTTTTTGTCTGTTATTCAGTTTGCTGTTACATTATGCAATGGTGTTGTCTTTTAGGTATATGCTGCCAGCTTTGAACATAGGAGAAACTGTCAGTCAAAAGCAGTTGAATTGCAGGTTGACTTAAAATGCAGTAAGAAGTTGAAACTGCTCAACGTTTGGAAAGTTCTCAGATCACCTTGTTTTGATAGCTCTTAGCCATTCAACGAAGATGTCGTCAGCATATCATTCACATACCTCCCAGTTCATCATTCTTGATATTCTTTATAGTTACGGCATTCCCTGTAAAGCCATTTTTGTGTCAAAGTTCAGTTCCAAAGCAAAGCCATGATGGATTCACTTTTTCATCATTTTCATGTCGTCATGGTAACATATCGCGTGACTAGAAAATCTCAGCAACCCCATCAGGGGGCTCAAAGGCTCTTGAGCGGTCGGAATTTTTTCTCTGAAATGTTCCATTCAGTGTAGTGAAGTGGACGAAACTGAGGTGATATATTTTTGGAGAGAGGATAACTGAAACAGAATAAAGAACGGAAAAAACAGGAAGAAGTGTATCATGCAAATAAAAGGAACAGTAAGCTGAACCCAAAACAAGAAGAAACAAAAGTAAAAATAGAAAAGCTTTGTGTTAATGCTTTCTCTTTCAACTCTGGGCTATCTGGGAGTGTCATGAATTCAACTCCATTTAGCTTACCGGATGAGTTTCTTCCCGACTAAACGCACCATTACATGGGTGTCATGTGACCGTAGCTCTGCCCAGCTACCTCTCGCATCACACATTGAGTTCGTCAAATGTGAGGTGACAGGACAAGAATCGACCATCACCTGAGTTAAAAGTAGAAAAAGGAACATAGTTAGAAAGACCGACAGAGTCTGTTGCATAAAGTGAAGATAACTGATCGTAAAGTCATTTACTTGGGATTGTCAGTGACATCTTCAATGCAGATTGAGCCATTCCTATCTCACATTTGTCATCAGAGTTTTTTTTTTTTTATCTCTCAAATTGTATTTCTTGACATACCAATCTCTTCTGTCTTCTCTGCATGACACATTCCTTGCCCTCTCTGTAGCCGAAGAAGATGGTAGGTCTTTTCGTCTTAAAAAAGTTGTTTTTGGCACTCTTTCCATCCATCCATTTCAACCTTACTCTTATTTCAGTATCTCTTTTCAGTTCATGATACTCGTAGAACCTCTGACTCGTAACAGAAGCCATGTAAGAAAACCATCTTCTGACGACGTGATGGATCTGTATTGTGGCCTGTCCAAAGTTTCAAGGGTGGGGGTGATGGGAGAAAGAATTTTTAGAAAACACCTTAAATCTGGCTGCATTTAAGTTTTCTGAAGATTGGTTGATGTGGACTGACATGTTTAGAGAAAAACTTGAGGCATGTGTTTATATTTACAAGAATGAGCAAGCTGAAAAACAGTTATTGCTGAAAAGTTAAAAAAAAAAACAGATCACAAGAGTGTTTCATACATGGTTTCCATGGTTACAGCAATTCAGAAGAGGGGTGTCTGTGGGTACTGTTGTCCAGGAGAACACACATCAGAGCCTAGCACATTTTGTTTCTTAGCAAAGTTCAAAATTTTTCAAAAGTAGTGTCTTGAAAACTTGGTTGTTGATTGCGCCAAAGTGTCATGTAGGTTGATCTTCAATCGGAACTTTTGACATATTCCACAAAACCATCAAATGCTTATGACTCATTTTAATGACTTCACAGAAATACTACCCTGCTTGTCTCAAAGCCATCATTGTTATTAAAATTGTCATTGATATTTGATGCTGTCACCATAGCAACCCCAAATCTGTTGGCCTAAATTAAAAGATTGACGTTTGATGAATTATTTTTAGCTGCAAATCCTTTTCAACGCTGGCTTTGATATGTGGTTCTGCTTAGACCAGCTTTACCCTCTGGTACCCTGACCCCAGCAGTCGCCATTTATCTTCAGTATATATCCAAACTAGACATTTATAACCTGCAACTGTCTCACACGGTCACTTTTAACTTGCAGTTTTATTTTCCTTTGATTTCATTTCTTTTCCATAGAAAGATGGGTGATGTTATGCTGTAGGGATTTAGCTTTTAAGTTTCTTGGGTTATTATTCACTCATTTTTATCAAAAATTTTCTTTTTCTATTTGCGATAACTAGCTTCTTTGTGGAGGTACTCATTTAGAACAACGGAGAGAGATATCACAAAAGCATGCAAAATTAATTTTGATCTTTTTTTCTTTAATTTTGACCCACGTGTGACATTTGTTGTCAGTAGAATATTAAACATATCAGTAATATGAGTAGATGGTGTGTAGTTGCAGAATTTCCGGCTTAATGTTCGTAGAATGTGAGGTAGTTTTACTGTAGCTTCTGCTGGATATTTCGACATCTTGACAAGTTTTCCAGGACCCATTTGGTCGTGCCAACGACGATTCAAATGATACAGAGGATATTTAGAAAGTATTACACTTTGTTTACTTTTTCTGTCCTTGTGACAGTCCACAAGCGTTTTCTTGTAACTGTCTGAATCTGGAACGTAACGTAAGTTTGCAATATCCAATTGGTTAGCCAAACTTGATTGGTTAAATCAGACGACTATCGACATACCAGGCAGTATCCGACCAAACGATTTTTTATCCAGAACTTTTATTTGTGTCAGAATTGATACTTTCCCTGTGTCTTGAAACAGACCAAAAGATGTGTTTACAAGGACGGTCAACTGTTTTGGATGATTTTTTCTTATTGGGCAATTTATCATCCCTCTACTTCCAATCTTTGTGACTTTCAAATTCTGGCAAGTAAAGGAGCATGAAAGGACTGATATGTCTTCTCACAGAGGTGGTGGAGGTCATGTGGGTGTCATTTGCTGAATGTAGGTAGTATCAGCATCTTCAACTGCAGTTCTCTCTGCTGTCACATAATATTTAGGTGATGCTTGTGACATCAATAAGGTTCCTTCTCTCTGCATTCATGAAATGTTTCAGTGATGCTTCTGTCATTAGTAGGGTTCCTCTCTCTGGTGTCACATAATGTAGAATTGATGCTAGTGACAACAGCAGGGTTCCTTCTTCCTGCTTAATGTAATTTTTAGGTAATGCCTCTGACTTTAGTAGGGCCCCCTTCTCTCTGTGGTCTCGTAATATATAAGTGATGCTTGTGGCTGTAGAGTTCCTTCTCACTGTTGTCACATAACATTTAAATGATGCTTGTAACATTTGTGAGGTTCCTTTCCTCTGCAGTCACATAATACTCAGTTGATGATTGTGACATCAGTAGGGTTTCCTTCCCTTTGTGGTTATGTAATATTTAAGTGATGCATGTGACATTGATAGGGATCCTTTCCTTAGACAGTGCTGATATTCATAAAAATCAAAATATGGAAACTTATCATTCCAAACATCGACTGCAGCATAAACTGATAGAGAATTACTCAGATGTTTTTGAAATGTCTCTGATCTCACATGAATGGAGTCAGTAGCAAAAAGCTATTCTGAGTTGCCGTGCTCTAAACACAACAAAATGTTTCTGAATTATTGATATGCAATGTTTTTTTAGGAGTAAAGATTTTCTTTGTGGAATAGTTTAGGTATTGTAATGTCACTCCCGAATTTTTGACATCACCTCTGAGGTTCTTCGGTTTTCTTTTCACGTTTTTCCTCCTTGTCCTTTAATCTTTTCCGTGTGTTGTAATTTTTTTGGCTTTGATTAACCAGTGAGATGAGAGGGCCAGTTTCTCTTCAGTATCTGCCAGTAACCCCGATGCCTCTTTGTTAAAACCTCCTCATGCTGACTAACCTCTTTATTATCGTTTAACCTGGTCCTAGCAAATGCCAGATATGTTTCATGCTTAAAAAAACAAAAAAAAACAAACTGAACTCTTCTTACCCATTTCCCACCCTGCTATTTTAAAACATATTTATGCTTGGCACTGTGATATTGTGCCAGTTGTTTTTCCAGCATCTTCAGAAGAAAAACATAGAGGACTTCAAAGCAGCCATTTTACCTCCCCGTTCCTCCTTATGCTGTTCAGTTCATTTTCAGCTTTTGTGATGAAATTAATGGTTTATATATTTCTGCGCTTATAATCACAAGGAAAAAGTGCTGTGCTGTGTTTTGTATCAAATAGTTTTCTTAGCAGCTTGACTTCTCAATATTCTCATGTTCAGACAAGGTCATCGATAATTTCTACTAAAAAATGTCACGTAAAAATATTAACGCCCTTCTCTTCTGCACCTAGATATAACCGCACATTGTCAAGTACATTCAGTTTGATAACATCTCTGTAACAAGTTATTATGTAAGGACAGTTCTAAAGTGGTGTTTTTTGAAGGCTGAAGAAAATCGAAAGATCCCAATAATAATTGGCGATGAAACTGAACTTAATTTTTTTAGAGTTATAAAAATTATTTGTTTATAGTGAATACTGACAGAAGACACTCTCAATATGTCATCTGCCGTGGATTTGTCGATCTACCCTGTCATGGCTCGTCTGGTCAGATTACTCTTGCAGAAATTGCACGATTTTATTCATCTTTGATGACTAGCAGATGAAAGTGGTCGTGACTGCTCAGGAAATGTTTCATGAAAAAAAAAGAACAACCCAGAAACCCCTCAAAAAACAGAAGAAAAAAAAAGAAAACTCGAAAGGGAGGTTCTAGTGCAAGCTCACTTGTGATATTCATCCGCATGGGGTTGTTTAAGTCGTTCTTGTTATTTTTGCTCATTTTGAGCACAAAATCTTTTCAGTACCAACCCATTCAAAGTTTGGTGTATTTTCATTGTAATTCATATTCTGGGTGTGTGGGGTTTATTTCATACCTGAGGTGGTTCACCCCATTTCATCTCCATTTGACAATGAATTTCGCCAATTCCATGACAAGTGTTATGATTTTGCAAGTCATCGTATATTGTTTGATTTCACTAATCAAGAGAAGACGTGCAGTATGCATTTGACATCCGTCCACTCGCTGTCCATAGGATGAAGAATTACAGAGATGAATTAATGAAAAAAGATGAAGACAGGAGAAATGATTTTGTGTCTTTCGGTTTGGTGACACATTGGTGACATCTTGAGCATGATCAGGAAAGTCAGAAAAGAATGAATTCACTTGCACATCCAACTTTAGTAATGTAACAAAAAAGAAAGAACAGAGAAACTTCATTAGGAGAAACTTATCTACCAAAGAAGAGAAAAAAAAAAAAGCAGAATTGAAGTTGTTGTTATCATTTTCTGGTGAGAGCGTTAAAATTTCGTCCACTACTTGACATGTTTTTGTACCAAAGAATTAATTCCCTCTTTTGACTCACTTTCCAGGTGACGACGTCAGCATGACGGGAGACATCTCTGTTCTCTCCCCGCAAGAGATTCGCACCATGGGCGACGACTCCGTAACTGCCAGGAAATCCTGGGAGGATGATTGGATGCGAGAGCCGGTGAGACATGGCATATTATTCAGTATCCCAAACACCCCTCACCTTCAGGAGGGAGTGTCCTTGCTGGTCCCACCAGATGTAAAGTTCTTATGGCTACTTATGCAAATAAATTAGGAATGTGAGGGTTTCGTTGTGTAATCTGCAACTACAATTAAGTCAGCGTATACACTGAGCACACAAGAACATACCATTCACATCAGGCATTGATTGACATTTAGCAGAGTTTTCAAGACAAAACAACATATTGCAGTGTATGGTAATTTGAAAAATATGTTGTACCTTTAGTAACTACAGGAGGTTTACACCATTGTCTGGTGCCTGAAAAAGTTATTTGATCGAGAAAGAGGGAAAGAAAAAAAAAACGCCACAACAAAATGACCTCAAAATCACACATAAAAGGTGCGACAGGTAGTTGTCAAGAAAAATGTGTTAAAAGGTTCTTCCTTGCATGTCTTGCCCCATGTCATTAATAACATGACTCCAGGAAAGGTCTTGAGTTTATACTTCATTGACAGTAGAAAATTTTGACAAAAATTGTTTAAAAAAAAAGGTTTAATTGTTAATGTTACTTGATTGTACTTCTATAAGACAATCCACATCTCTAAAGCATTCCCGTTAAGTCAGTGTAAAGTCAAAGACTGCCTGTTGGAGAGAAAGATTAAAGATGGATTTGGTGACTTCAAGCAAAATTTGATGGCTGATATTATGACATTTATCAACGTGGTTCACAGCAAGTGGTAGGGAATAACGGGAAAAATTCAGATGTTTTCAAAGTCTTGTCATGTGTGCTTTATTTAATTATCAAGATTTAAAACCATCTGAATGCAGTTTCACTCTGATGTTTCATTCTTCCCGTTTTACTCACAAACAACTTTCATGCCGCAATTTGAAAGGTTTGGCCGTAGCAATTCTCTGACATTGTTTTTTTTTTTTTTTTTTTTTTGTGTGTGTGTGTGCAGAATATGAATTACTTCTCAGGTGTGGGATCCCTGTCGGGACACTACTCCATGACGTCGCCTACTTCACACCTTTCTGTGACCAGCCCCAGTGGCTACAGCACCCTTGACTCCCGCTACGGCGGAGACCGGTCCATCAACGGCGATGTCACCGTGGACGGAGAGGCTCCCATCTTGGCTTCCTCCGAGGTGATGGTGGAGTCCTCTGCTCCGATGCTGGAATCCACACCTCAGAGGCAGACCTCGTCAGAGGCTGATAACGAAGGACCCAGAAGCTTCCCATCCTTCCATGGGTGAGACAAGAGAGCTGGTAGAAGGGGAAATGGTGATATGGGAAGGGTGAAGGGAACCGGGACCGTGTGGTACCTTGAAAACCTTGGAAGTACTCGAATTCAAATCTTTCATTTTCATGGTCTTGAAACTGCTTGCATTTTGTTTTAGATCAAGACCATTGAAGAGTGCTTCATTCTTAGTGATTTGAACTATTTTTATGCATTTTTGCTTAATTACTACCCGCAACAAATGGTTAGGCCAGAGCCACTTTTATTCCCTGCCAGCGTCGAGTGTGCATTAGGATTTTGAAAGACATTTTCGGAATGTTTTAAAAGTGGTTTCATGTCCTTGAAGAGCAAAATCTCGTCCTTGAAAAGTGCTTGTTTTATCCTCAGAAAAATAAAGAACGGCAGGAAGTTTTGAACTGAGAGCTGAGGTGAGGTTTAACTTAATGGGTAGGGAGGAGTAGCTAGGTATGAGAGGGGTTAAGAATTGCTAGACAGGTAGTGTTGATGTTCATACCTGATGTGAAAGAGAGCTGAAATTAAGATGGAAGTTTTTTTTTTAACTGCTGTCTGATCATGTCTTTCTCACAGTCTGGACAATTGTACATAACTGAACAATAATTTGGCAATACACCAAGGTGATGTGTAACCTCAAATTGGTCAAAGGTATTTGATATTTGTTGACCTTTACTGGAAAGCTCTCTTTAGGGCTTCCTTTCATTTTCTCTTGTGAGTCCCTTTTGTATTTGCCATTTTATTTTTCTTTGCTAATATTTTTCTTTGTCCAAGATTGTTGGGAAGTGACTCAGGTGGATATTTTTGAAATGAAATCTGATAGAAGAGACTCTCTGTCGCTGCCCGGCAGCATTAGGATATCTCTCTTCTAAATTTGACCCCACTCCTCTTTTTCTGCTCTACCTTGTTTGCTCTGCTCAGCTTTTTAATCAGCTTCATTGTGGATGCTCGTGGAGGCACCATGCGAAGCAAGCGACTGCCTGGTCTCCGTTTGGTTGTGCCCCCCAAGAGGGCATCAGGCCCCACCAGGGTGACCTGTCGACTGATCAAGAGAACCAAGCTGCAGACGCCTCCGCCTCTTGTCGATAACGAGGCACTCTCCACCCGGGTCATCGAAGTGGGACCTTCCAACACCCAGTTCCTTGGGTAAGTCTTCTTGCAAACGTCCTTTCTAGGTAAAAATGATGGAATATGAAAGAGGTTCAAGTTACCATCATCCCCCAACTTCATTTCACCCACCTTCAGATGGTCTTAGTTGAAATGAGAATGTTCGTCTTCGTCTCAACTGTCTGTCGTTTTTTATACTCTCACTGACGTCATGTCGAGTGATACTGTTTCTTTAAACTAACAAACTTGTTCACCAAATCCCTCAAGTACACTTTGTAAAGTCCTTTCACATTGAGCAAATTTCTCGATAATGCTGCTTCCGTTTACTAACTGCAAGACATTTCCGACAAAATCAGAAATGTAAAGACGACGTAGGCGGTGATGTGATTTGTAGTGACAGAGAGCCTCTGATGTAAGGCTGTTCCCTGAACTAACCAAATGAAATTTCACAGAATCTGCAGGGGGATGAAAATTCATGGTGGTGTGTTCCTTTACTACATGTAGACACAGTTGTCTATTTTTTTGGTTGTTATGCACTATGACAATTTCACTTGAGTTACCTCTCGCTCATACAATGGTATGCAGAGCTTTTTAGGGGAAGGGGTGGCCATCTGCCAAGCTGGCATTGTAGAGGGGCAGGATTAACTTTTTGGGAGTGGTAGCTTTTTCAGGTGGTGTCAGTTTTTACTATTGGGTGGACCACACTCTAAAATCCCCTGTGGAGGTTACTGCCATATTGGAGAGTGAGAGTTAAGAGAAAGATTACCTAATCAATTTTTGCTGCTTCTAAAAAATTTCACTTCTTAAAGTAAATTTTGTCATACCTGGTGTTATTTCGCAAATTCTGGTTATAATAGTATGTGATAGAAAGTATATAGCAGTATATATCTACAATAGAAAAAACAAAACCAAGAAACTTTGCAACTGCTGTTGTTACTGCCCCTTTAAGATAGAAGAAAGTAGGTCTGATGGTTCAATCCTGGCAGGATTTTTTTTTCAAAAACAACTATCTTGTTTTCATTGAAGAACTGGTAACAGACTGTCTGGGTGGAAAGTCTATGTGCATCCTGACATGTGAATCATGAATTGTGTCAAATGTGGTGAGGATTAAGGTGAAAAACTATGCTTGTGAATGGGATTTCAGTCACCCACGTGGGCAAAAATCAGATCGAATGTCGGGAAGTTTTTTTTTTTTTAAAATTGCTCGCCACGCGACCGCTGTTGCGGTCCTGATTGTTGGAAGATGTACAGCGGTGGTTTTGCCAGTTTGACACATCTGCTGAGATTTGCTGAATGACATTCTATGCGAAATTATCCTTTTGTATTATCGTTCTGTGCATGCTCAGTGGCCTAGGCAACAAACTAGTGACCTTTCCTCCCCTCAACGACGGGGAAACCATGGTCAGTCGCATCCTGGAGATGGGACCTTCCGCAGAGAAGTTCCTCCGGTATGTCTGCACAGTGGCTTCGTTTGTGCATGTGATTTGCACCTGGTAACACTAATACTTGAATATTTGTGAAGGATGTGACACCTTGATCCCAGACCTGCTTTTCGAGTCCTAAATTATCTTTGCCTGGATGTTACCCCGGCATCATCACCCCGTTATTTCTGTTGATTGGCTGCACATGGTGCTCCTTCTGATCACAATAACGAAAGCTTCGTGTTATTTTTGCATTATGTTTTGAGCTTCTAAAACTTAACTTAAGAAAAAAAACAGGAATGGAACGAGACAAATGCGTTTCAGCAGTTTGGTTTTATGCAAAGCATGTCTTTTTAAAGCAGATTCTCAGAAGCAAGTAAAGTGCATTCCAACATTTGTTTAACACTGATTTCTCACTGATTTCTATCATAGGTATACATTGTTTAAGGCACGACCATTCTTGCTGACAAACATTTACCATAACCATTTACCCTTTCAGCAGAAGATAATATCAGAATTTCAGTAGGTTCAAGGAAAGGCCTTATTTAGAAAAATAAAAGAGATGTTTATTAATTTGAAGCTGAAATAGAAGCCATCTTAAAAGTCCAAAAGCAGTGATTGCAGAACTTGCTCTCTGGGTTTTAGTATCATGTACATCAAGAATTCCATCATGTAGAGCAAATATTTCTGCTCCTCTTACAGTTAAAAAAAAAAGAGACTTGCTGCTGATGTCATCTTTTCATAAGCACTCATCATCGTTGCAGCTGAGCATTCTTCTTTTTTTTCTTTCCCCTTTTTGTTTTTCACTCACACTTATCTTTTGTCCGTGATGCATTTTTGAAAGATGGTCATCCTTTGTATACAGTGTGTATGTTTTGTATCTTTTAGATAGTCCCCCAACCTTCAGCTCTCATTGTCATACATCTCAATAATAGCCTGACTGTTCCTTCCATCCCTTCTCAGAAAAGTAGAAATGTAAACCGATGTTAGAGATCTCAGTTTTGTAATACTCACATAGATTGAACCACAAGATGCTATTCGTCTGTCTCCAGTGTCCTGTTTACTTCGACTTGAAACCAGTTTCAAGGATACTCTCCATCCACAGAACTGCCACTACTGTCTTTTTCCAAAAGCCAGTCAAATATACAATTACTGCGAATGCTGAAGGAAATTTGGATGACCACAAGTGACAAATAAAAATGACCTCATTTTATAAAAGTCCTCAAATGAAAGAAATGCTTGAATGGAGTTTTCAGTGAAATTCTCAATGAATTTTTTTTTTCTATTTGATTTCATATAAGTACAAATCATCAAAGTTTTTACATTTATTGTGTAACCATGAGATGACCTTAGTTTCTTGAGTGTCAAAGTAGAAGAAAATTGACACTCGAAAACCAAAAGGAGTGGCTGTTTTTCAGCCAACTTATCTGTCCTTTATTTTGGAACTTGCTCATCTCTTTTGTAGTTATCAGTTACAATGCCAACTTCTCCGGTTGGAAATGTGGTATTGGCTCTGCAACAACAGATCACTCGCCAAAAGTTTGGTACCATTCCAGGCAAGCAGATTCAGAGACCAACTGTTCTTTTTGTGAATATGGATTAGGATATTGAAAACAAGGAGCAGCTTCAAGTGTGTAGATACTTTACCGGCTCTTGATGAAGCGGTTGTTTTGATTTGTTCATTGTTTTTCAGTAAATTTACCATGATGAGATGTGATTGAAAAAAGAAAAAAATAAAGTTAACATTGAATGCTTGATACAGCTTCAGTAATTATTTCTGTTTTGTGAATGATTTCTGTGTAATCAGATTTACATTTAATCGGATTATCTAGTAATCGTTTCTATGTAGTAATCATTTATCTATTAGACCTTTCTGTTTCACAATCATCAATGCTATGCCATTAATAGACATTTCGTATCAATCTGAGTATTGATGTAATCACAGTGCTGTTGTTATCCAAGTACAGTCTAATCATGTGTGCTGCAATTATTAAATATCCGTATTTTTGTTAGTGTCCATATAGTCATTATCTTATTGTTGTTGCCACTGCAGTGTAATTTTAATCGTCGATATGATTACATTATCAGTCGTAATCATAATGTGATAACCATCAAAGCACAGTGTGGTCATCACTGTGATGCTGTTATTACCTAGTTGTAGTCATTATGCAATTATCGTCACAGTACTCTGATCATCAAAGTTGTACCGTAAGTTGTCATAGTCATGTGATAATCATTAATTTACAGTTTGATCATTAACGTGATACTATTGTTTTATTATCATTATCATCATACTACAGTGTAATTGGATTAATCCCAAGTCNNTTATCATTATCATCATACTACAGTGTAATCATCAGTGTGATATCAGTATTATTAGTTGTAATCATTATGTGATTACCATTAGAATACAATCTCATCATCAATGCAATACTACCATTAGATGTTATTGTCATCAAAGTACGGGCTGCTGATCAGTGTGATATTATTATCACTTAATTGTATCCATCATGTGATGACTGTCCATCGTTTCATGGTTTTCAAAAATGTGTCTTGCGTTACTATCCCAGTCACATGTTGAAAGGTCTGCAAACTGTGTTCGCTTAATGGGAACTTTTTATCAACCCACGGAGCGATGGTGCACCAACTGTTTATAATTTGCTTTGTCTTTCACTGCTTTTCAGCATTGTGGTAGCTTTTCCACGTCTGGCTCATTTCCTGCAACAAGACATGTCACCAGTTTGGTTAGATTTAGAAATTGTGATACTTGTCTTCTTGTTTGTGTTTGTGTCTGTGTTCTTAGTAAAGTTGTTGGACGTTGAACTTTTCTATACTCTAAGGAGTTGAACCCTCCAGTCAAAAATAGAGTCACCTGGTACAGTTGATTTGGTAGTACAATATTAAGTTCTATTTCTGAGATTTTGTTTGTATGATTATGTCATTAATTTTGAGAATTGGGCTCTGTTGATAAATCTTTCAGCAAGAGAAAAGACCTTTCAGGAAAAGATTGATTCACATAGAAACTGATAATTTGGGAAAGTTAGAGAGGGAATACTGTTGGAAATACTGTTGTTTCCCCTAGTTTAACATCAGACAAGGATGTAAGGTAACACTAATATGAAATTGTAACATTTTTCTGTTGTTGCACAGTTATTTTTTTTTTTTCAGTTTGATGNNCAAATTGGTACTCTTCCACTCCCAAGGAAATATGTTTCATATGACTGTTGTTACCTTTGGATTGGATGTGGAGAATTTTAAGTGGCCATTGCATTCAAATTTGATGAGATTTTGCATTTAAAGGTATTCTCTGTCATTTTAACATGTCTCTCTATCTCTTTGTTGGCCGTTGTGCATGTTACGTGTCGGTCTTGCGTGCTGTGGATGCCGTGTATGGCCCCCCCGATGGGTGGCACATGTCAGGATGCTTGTTATGATTCCTCTGTTTTTCTGTTTCAGACCCGTTCTCCTTGAGGTGCCCCACTTTGCCTCCCTGCGTGGTAAGGAGAGGGAAATCGTGGTCCTGAGAAGCGACAACGGAGAGAGCTGGCGAGAACACTCCCTCGGAGCAACCGATGAAGAAGTGAAGAAAGCTATGGATGGATATGAAGTTGAAGGTCAGTGACAAAAAGAGGAGAGGTCACCGAAGGCTGCTTATGAAAAGCATCGGTTTTGTTTATATATTTTTTTTTGTTGGCAAATTTACCCTTCTAGGTTGATGATGTATACTGTGCAGTTGTAATGGACACTGTGGGCCTGAGAACTGGCTCTCTTCCTGATCTTAATGCACCACTTGTCCCCAATCATTTCCCTGCTGAAATCTCTCTGTAATTCTTTTCTGCGTATCCACTCTCCTCATTTCCCCCTTAAGTCTGACCCCACCCTTAGATTCCTTCTTAACAGTCCATACCAAATATATTTAGAATCTCCTCCATCAGCCATGTCACAACTACTCATGGCCATCTTCTGTCCCAACGACCTGTCTCCAACAGCCAACAACAACAGAGATTAATCCTAATGATAGTTGCCAGATCATGAAGCAAGTGACAGGGAGAAGGAGGGGGAAGTGGGGCCTGATATAGATGTCACCAAGTACTTCCCTGTCTTTCTCCAACATGTTATACAAACGAGCATCTCATTTTACCTGTTTCAGGATGTATCACATGTGTAAATTGACTGTTGGTTTACCTTCATGTGGTATATTTGAACTGAAAATTGGTGAGTCCATTTTCCTTTTCTGTTTCTTCAGACAACAAGGTCCCGTCTGACAAACGCATCTGCCGAATCATCACGAAAGACTTTCCGCAGTACTTTGCCATCATATCAAGGGTCAGACAAGAGACCAGCGTCATCGGCACCCAGGGTGGCATGCTGAACTCCTCAGTGGTACCGCAGGTCCAGGCCGTGTTCCCTGAGGGTACCCTAACCAAGAAGATTAAAGTCGGTCTTCAGGTAAGTAGCCCGTCCGAGATGTCGGCTTTGATTGGGTGTCCCATCGTTCGCGAGGGTGCAGAAACAAGTGCATGTGTATTTGTAATGTAACAAGACCTCAAGTAAGGAGGCATTGACTGATGGTAGTGATAGGAGGAAAGACTGATAGATTACGTAGATGATTGTTTCTTGCTGTCCTCACATCCGAAAGATGTGAAGAAGATAAGTCTGTTATCTGGAGGCTAGGATCTATTTAATGGATTGTCAAGAGATTTGCTTTTTGTTTTGGCAATTAATTACAGCAGGGGTGGGCAACCTTCATGACTGAACGGGCCAGATGTGAAGAAGGAAAGATTGTCCTGCCTCACTTGACCGATGACCTGCCACCGATTTCAGATTTTTAATTCTGAGACTTTTAATTCAAGCAATGTAAACAATTCACAAAAACAGAATGTCAATATGGTATTGTTGATAAGTAATGGGGANNCTATTTTTTTTTTTTTTGTGCGACATCTTGCTGGCTGCAAATATAATATTGGCAGGCCATAGGGATGCCCATTGCTGTATTAGAGAATATGAAACTACTTATCGAATCTTCGAATCCACGAGATTTTAGGAATGAGCAAATACCGACGTAAGTGGGAAACAGGCAAGGCTCAAAACCTGTCGTTGTTTTGATTCCACTCCTAGGCCCAACCAGTCAGTAATGATGTGGTCAAGAAAGTCCTGGGGAACAGGGTGATGGTCAGTCCCATCGTGACTATCGAGCCTCGTCGCAGGAAGTTCCACAAGCCCATAACTGTCACCATCCCGGTGCCGACGGCGTACAACCAAGGGGTGAACACCTACGGAGGAGACACCCCCACATTGAGACTCCTCTGCAGTATCAGTGGTAAGTCTGAAGATGGGAGTTGAAAGGTGATGCCCAAATTTTGATTCATTTTCTTTGATTTGGCGCAGCATCTAGTTTGCATGTTGTGAATGTGATGAAGCTGCACTTTACTTGATGTTCTCATGTCCTCTTGTGCTTTTTTCTTGGCTGGCCTTAACAGAGAGGACTAATTTGAGTTTACTCTGTGAGACTAATTGACAGTTCGGTGAAAAGAAAACTGAAATTCCAGAATATTCATCATGCTCCTTGCTCCTTCATGCTAGTGTTCTCTTTAGATTTTTAAAAGACTGGGGGAGAGGGGGGGATGGGAGGTGATGGCCACCCGCAAGGCATGTATGCAAGCCATCATCAAGGGGTGGGTTCAAGTCGACAGAAACAATTCAGCTGCTTAATAATGCAAAACGGTGCCACTAGAAACGATCTTGTGCTCCAGATACCCATTCAGGTCAAACCTTAATATCGATACTATTAGGGTAACAGTAATTGAATTTGTAAGTCAACTCTTAATGTGGAGAATTAAACTAGAATCAAACAGTTGTGAGTGATGTCAATATTGCAAAGTCAATATGATGTATTTGTTTTTGAGTTTTCATGTTTTGCTTAAAAAGTTAATTTTAACTATTCTGCTCAAATCTTGTTGCATTTACATTTGTTATAAACTACTACAGGTGCACTGTGTTTGGTGATACATGCACATCACATCTGCATGATACTGAATTGAAGCGACCTGTTTCAGTCCAAGGTCAAACTGCAAACCACAAAAGAAAAGTTTTTATCTTGAAAGTGTTTCCTTATTCCTTTTAAATAATTGCCCAATGGAGAATAGCATCACTCTCAGCAGAATCTTCTCTCAAAAGGCAATAATCAAAATAATATTACATACAACTCACAGGCACAATGTAGCTCAAGTCAGGCTGCCCACTCTCTGTGTAAATTGATTGGAGATTAACTTTTCTATCTTGATGTGTGTGCAGTCAACCGCGAAAACGTTGCTGAAATAAGATTTTGACGTAAAGTATTGTATTAACTTTTTTTCATTTCAGGTGGTACTGCCCCAGCACAGTGGGAAGACATTACAGGCACCACACCACTGACTTTTGTCAATGACTGTGTCTCTTTCACTACCACAGTATCTGCAAGGTCTGTATATCATATCTGTCAGTCAGTCTGTCTGTCTGTCTGTCTGTCTGCAGGGAGGGTTGTTTGATTTAAGTCAAGCTGATCAAAATCATGCTTGAAATAAAATGATCTTAATTGAAAAAGTCATGAGGTCTGATGTCAGGGCATGATGTATTTTCACTTGTAATATCAAACTTTGTTATTCTTTTCACCTCATTGATTTGGCCTTTGCTGTTATAGTTGAAAACTTTATGTAAGGACTAAAGATGTCATGAGGAAGGTCATGGAAATTTCTTTCTTTAGTCAAGGGAAAGTCATGGAAAAGTCATGACAAGTGATTCCAGACAGAGTGCATGAGCCTTGTTTGAAAGTGCAAATGATTGTTGGAGATTTTTAAAACACATCCTGCCTACAAGAGAAGCATGGGCAAGATAAGCCGTGATGATAGCTTTACCATAACTGTTACTCCTTTGATCGACTTGTCTCTCAGGTTCTGGTTAATGGACTGTAAAGAAATTGACCAAGCAAGCAACTTTGCTAGAGAATTATACCAAGAACTCAAAGCAGTTCCCTTCATGTCTAAGTTTGTCGTCTTCGCGAAGACGCACGACCCAATAGAGGCGAGAGTCCGGGTCTTCTGCGTGACAGACGACAAGATCGACAGACCTCTGGAACAGAAAGAAGAATTCAAAGAAGTGGCTCGCAGCAAAGACGTCGAGGTACGGTCCAGCGGCATTAGATTTAAATGCACAGTGGTCTTAAGGTCGTGGTATCTTTTGGTGGCGGTTGGGACAGGGGGAAGGGTGGGTGGATGATTGTGGCAACTACGGCTTCTTTTGATGGGACATTAAGATCTTAGGGCCCACAATAGTAACAGAAAAATTGAATGGAAAGTTGAAGTTTTTGACAAGTTTCTTTTGGGTAAATCTTTATGAAGGAACCATTTTTGGACATTTGGTGTCCTTTCTACATCTTTAACTTCCTATACTCCNNCCTGGGTTTCTTAATACAGGGGACACCACATGCTTGGCATTTACATATAAATAATGATCCACAATGATCCACAAGCAAAGTGCAGCTAAATTAATAAATAGTTGCTTACAGTAAAATCAACTAAATCTCACCCAAACATTGTTACCAAACCCCAAGTTACAACATAATGTGTGAACATAGATACAGACATTCATGAATGCATATAAAATTGTAAGCAAACATTTTTCTTGTACTTTGTCTCCTATTATAACATTTGATGGTGGTGCTATTACACTATTCTGAGAGAACCTCTTATTGGTTCTGCTGTATGATCTTTGATCTTTACGGTCTGCTCCACTTTGTGATTTGAATCATTGTAAATCGTTTTTTTTTTTTTCTGCAGGTTATGGATGGCAGACCAGTTTACATTGAACTGGCAGGGAACCTCGTCCCCGTTCAGAAGTCGGGAGAGCAACTTCACCTTAATTTCCACGCCTTCCACGAAAACAGACTTCCCTTCTTCGTGAGGATGAGAGACCAAACGCAGGAGCCTTGTGGCAGACTTTCATTTATGCGGGAACCCAGAGTTCAAAGAGGGCTCCCTCCACAAGTACCAGTGTGCAATCTCAACGTTACCATGCCTGCGTATGTCAAGGTGAGTCTTATTATCGCAACTCTGAGGGAGAAGGGGCCCATGGATGCAGGGAGTGCTGTTAAGTGTGCGTTGGATGAGATGAGAAAGTTGGAAAATTTGTGTAATGAGGGCGTGAGAATATGTGCTTTCTTTGACTGTGTCTTGACAGCGTGGCAGGATGATTGCGGAAAATGATTTAAAAGATAACTAACTTCTTCATCATTCTAGTGTATGTGTCATGTTTATTCAGAAGATCCTGGCAAGGTAGGTATTGCGTGTGTGTAGCGGGAGGGTTAATTTGGACTTTCTGACTGGGTCTGAGGCAGTAGTTCATAGGTTCGGATCTGAAAACGCCGAGAACTTTGACTCCTTACATCACAGATAGGAGCCTGAAGTGTGTTGTTACAGATAAATGATTTTGTGTGCACCTTTTATGGGCAAGGATATTAAGTGATTAACAAAATAAGTACATTGAAGCCCTAAAGGTCGCTTCTGCTGCTTGTGGCTAGTTGATTGTGTATCCATTCTGAGAAAGTGGCTGCCAATGGCAACAGAACATGACTATGATGATTTGCTGGCCATGTTTCCTTTTCTTATGCATTTATTATACTAAGCTTTTAAAAAAAAGTACAAAAAGATTGTTCAATTTCTCCTTTTTGCACATGATATCGTCACGACCAGACTCAGCCTTGTCTCTTGAATTGAAAATTATTTTTAGTAAGAACAGAAAAGAGGATATCACTTTAAAAGCAAGCTGCAATGATAATGAGTTGGACTGAATAACCTTCAAAGTGTGCTAGAGGGACGTTCGGAGTAAGAAGCAACCATTGTCCGTCAGGGTGTAAAATATGTAGTCTAGTGACATACACAAGTAACAAGAGATCACAAGTAACATGACATGAAAAAGTTTTGGGTTAACACGGAATGAAAACTTCAAACATGTTGTCATCCTACGGTTAACATATCAGGCAAAGTAGAATAGATCGAAATGACCTTCAAGAGAGGTGCTATAATTTTCTTTGCCAAATCCTTGTGGTGTGTATATATATTTCTCTTTCCATTTGTAAACTAATGCACCTGTTTCTTTCTCCCTGGATTATTCCTTCTTACCTTTGCACATTTGACCTGTGTTAAAGGTCAAGAAAGCAACGGATAGCGAATCCGAAAGTGAATCGGAGAGCGAGGACGAGGTATTGTGATGAACATTCATTTGTGTGCTTTTTGACACATATATATTTTTTCTGTTCCCTTTGCTGGTCGTCTTTGCTCTTTTTGGATGTTGTTTTTTTTTTCTTCTCATCTTCTGCCTGCTTTCGGCGTTGCTTGTGGCGTTGCATGCTTGCATGGACCGTGGTTGATTTGGTCATTTTACTGACCTAAAAGAAGGACAGACCTGTTTCCCCCCACTAGGGGACATAAAGACTCACTCTGGGTAGCACCCATATTACAGCTTTGGTGATAAGTGGAAGTTGTATAGTGGGGGCCATTGTATAGTGTTAAGGTTAACAACAGATTTTTGCACACTCATATACATCGGTATTTTCCTTATCAGTCACTATTTACGCTTTGCAGTAATGCTTTCCTTTGTCTTGGGATGCTTTGTCCAAAAAAGTAAACTTCATTTAGCCTGTGACAAATGACATGAGAGTGCTAGTGCAGGGTATATAGCTGTCTCGACATAATTTATGTTTTGGCTTCTTCAAGTTGTAATTAGTGGACATGTCAAACTCAAAACTTGACATTTCATCTTTAAAAAATGAGGAAATAAAGAAAAAAAAAAAAAAAAGGTGATGGGGGAATGTTGGAGGAGAGAGAAAGAGGGAAGTGTCAGATGAAAGATGGATGTCAGCGAGAAAGCAGTTTGTCAAAATGCTGTGGAAGAACGACGCTTGCTCATGATCAAAGACTTTTACTGCGATGATAATTGAGCCTAGCTTCTTTTGCAGCATATTTGCAGAATATCATAGCAACGGCATCATGATCGAACAAACGAGTGTCGTCAGCTTGTCACATCATATTTTGGTCGGTCCGGTGAACGTGTCACTGCAGATCATCATAGCTTTATGCTTTCATGTATCGGTTCTCAGAACTAAAAATCATTCGAATGATGTCTTGGAGACTTTGAAATCCGTAGCCTACATACTGGAGACAACGAAACAAATGCATTTTGTGTTGATGAATGATGTCTTTTATCATTTGGTCTGCTACTTGCTTGGCTCCTTTTTTTTTTTTTTNNTCCCCCCTTTTTTTCTTTTACTTTTGTTCTATTTTTTTCCCACTCTCCATCTGTACTAGCTACTGTTTGAGGTTTTTTGTCAGGTTGGGGGAGGGGGTGGGGGGCTTGTGTTTCAGTACATGTGTACTACAATACTGTACAAGGGAGAGTGATAGAACAAAACAACTCACTCCCAGCATTGGTCTTCATTTGTGTAAGGAAAAAGAAATACAGATTAGAAATCCCCACACAGAATTGCAATGAGGGTTCCCTGTACCCCCCAAACAAAGTCAAATTTTTCTTTAAAAAAAAAAAAATCAATTTTGAGAAATCATAAATGAAAGAACTTTGAGGCTATCTTCCTGTTTCAACAAAACAAAATATAAAAGATGAATGGAAACAAATCTGCCTTTCAGTTCACATTTTTCTTGGAAATGTATGTGTTAGGAAAACCAATGTTTGAATACCCTCCACGTTGGGGACACACATGTGACGACATCGAAACAGTGCTTCCAGTTTCCTCCTCTTACTCTGATACTTCCAATGACTTCATAAAATTATTGTGGGTGGAATTGGAATTACACTCCATTGTTCTTTAACATCTTGTGTTATTCTCTAATGCTATGTTCTTCCCCCCCCCCTCTTACTCCCATTTCCTATCTCCCTTGGCACAATTTCGATGGATCTTGCTGCATGTTTTTTTTTGGTGGGTGACCTACTCTGATCTTTGCATTGTGCATGATCTCTCTGGCGTGGGTCAAGTTTGACCGTTTAACATTGGTTTGAATTTTTGTTTTCTAGGATTACAAAATGGAAAAGGGAGAGGTAACGATCACTTCCTAAATGATTTTTGCATTTTCGTTAACAAGCACGTTTAATTATTCATCCTTTTACCTCCCTTCCTGCCCCAAAATGGTTAATGATCGTCTGCACCATTTACAGTTCAAAGCATGAAAAGGATGTACTAAAGCTTTTTGTCACAATTTTTGTTTTTTGTTGTGTTTGACATTCACTCCTAATGAAGTATTGTCTGCAATTAATGACGATTAACGATCTGTAACTAATGAAAATTGAAACAATATTGCATTCCCCTGATCTTTTCCAGTTATTACTAATTTCTTATTTCCGGGTACATTTAGTACTATATCAGTGCAATAATCAGACATTCACGCGTGAACGATTGCCGTTTTGTCTCGCACAATTCTGTGCACACGTCCTCTGAAATACCTGAAACATGGCTGTCCGTGTTTGTCATGCATGAATATTCAAAGTTCTAAAATACATTCAGCACAAATCTTTACATGGTATCATTTATGTTTATTCCCTCTTGAGAAAGTATTGTCAAGACATGATTTAAATACAGTGGGGGGGGGGAAGGGGGATGCAAGGATTATGTGATCAACATTGCCATCATGAATATTCAAATCTTCAACATCCCTGTGATCCTTTGCATAATGATGTCATTATGATTCATGTCTGAGTTGGAGAAACATGTCACGCAAGCAGTCAACAAAAAAAAAAAATTCTTTA
>VJOZ01012540.1:0-15778 GCA_009801055.1 Stichopus horrens | reverse complement strand
CACGTACAAATGATAAACACAGAGACCCACTGGTTGACAAACGTGATCTTTTTTTTTTAATGCGAACACAAAGAAAATTTGTATTCCAGTAGTCGATACATTTGCTATGCTTATTGGGATATGTTGGTGACATCATTAGTAGTAACTGCAACTGTAGCGTAAATACTTCCTAGAAAAGAAAGAGAGCCTTGGAAAGAGAGCTCTTTATCGTTTGTAGTAGGTATATATTAAAATAATGATGAGAACAGTTTTAAGGTTTGTCAATTTAAGATCGGGTGACATGCTTCCAGAAAAGAGCTCCCTTCATGCAAACGTTACAAAGTTAAACCCTGAGTGAAAATCCGGTAATATTTTGGTGGTATCAATTACCGAATTTCAGCTATGACTTTTCAAAGTTGGAAGAAAATGCAAAACAGATTAAGTTGAGTGTTGCACAGTGTCAGTTTTTCATTTTTTAAGCCTCTGTATTTTGCTTCTTAATTACTGAGTNNAAAGGATTAACATAAGACAAATCTAAGGAGTCCCTCCCGTGACGTCACAAATTTGCATATTTACCCAATGTTTATTCATTACACAGCTGTGAGACACTAATTTGCCTGTAAATGTGTCAATTGGTGACGGATTTTGCCGCAATTTGAGGCTATTTTCAACATTTGGAATGCTTAATGCACCCAGTGTCTCAAAATGTCATTTTCATGTCACCAGACCTTCAACATAAGGCTACAAATAAAGTTGAAAAGTCTGGCATCATTAATAGTTATCTGCAGTTATCTAGCTTCACCTTTAGAGGGCAACACTGACTTTCGATTTTGTTATTTGTCTTGGGTGGTTCCCAAGTAGTTACGTCATCGAATAAGGTAACTATAGACAGCTAACGGTGGGATTCCGTAATTATACATGACAACATATTACATATACCGCTAGTGCACACACTTTATCTACTGCATAGCCCTACTCTTTGGCAAAAGGGATTGGAGATTAAGAAAGGCTACAGAGATAAGTTCATTAAATTACTAAGAACTGATTCTGATGCGATAGCCATACTAACCACTTTTGACTGGTATGTTGGAGACATTACCAGTAGTAACTTCTGCAGTGTCATTAAAAGTTTCTAGATAGAAAACGAAGAAAAGTTGCAAAATTAAGCTATGCCTACAATTTCATAAGCTTCTCTTTTTCTGAGAAGAATAATTTATCGGAATACTTCTACACGCACATGCTATTCAAATGTTCATTAGCCACTCTTCGCAAACCTGGCAGCTACAACTCACAGATTAGTGACTGTAATTAGGGATGGTGAGTGACTTTACCATTCTGTGGTTTCTTCCTTGCAAGATAAACCCTCCCTCTACCTACTTTGACTACATTTATTAGTAAGTAATCCTTACTGTCCTTGCTACTTGCTTGAGGGCACACAAGACAAAGAATTGGAAATTTTGTTAACATTAAGGATACTTTGAAGTCAATTCCTCATTAATCTCACTCCAATTAGCACTTAATGGAGAGAAACATGTCATGTATGCTCACAGGTAGTCTTAGAATATTAAAGCTTATAAAAGAAATGGGATAGCAGGAAGAAAATGGATACTTTAGAACACCACTTTTTAGTTGAAGGTAAATGCAGTGAAAGGGGAAGCTACAAATAGAATGTCTCATCAATATTAATATATTGTATATATTATTACATATTATACAGATGTTACTAATTTGATAATACATAATTTACAGCACAAAGAAGAAACGTTTGAGATGTGAAGAATTATCTGGAAAGAAATCTTTACTTCTCAGTTTGAGAGATTGTTGTAGGCTCAATGACTAGTAACTACAACTACCAGACAACATGAGGCAAAGCTGCATTCACGTGCCTGGCTTCTGTTTATGCCTTATTATATGATATCAAGCACGTATTTGCAAGAGGGACAGAAGAACATTACCCTGGGAAAGAAATGATCTTTGGTTAAGACATTAAAGTTTACCATTTGTATAAAGTAAATACACATTCCTTGTCAATGGTTCCTGACATTAACAGTCTTATAACAATCATAATGACAAAATCCTAAGACATTATAAGAACTACACATAGTGTGCAGTCGGTAGGGGACTTCCTCAATTTAATATCATATGATAAATATTTGTACAACTAAATAATTTACCTCTAAATGGCAAAGCAGTTGTAGTTTCGTGGTCCTGATCGTCAGTCTCTTCTCAAGAATCAGATTAACAAGATAAGTGTAAACATATATTCACAGATGGTGAACGCGAGACTAACAAAGTTTACAAAGTCTAAGGTAGTTGGAAGACAATGCATGAAATGTGAGTGATCCAAAAATGAAAACCATAACATTGTCGTAAAAAAGGATGACCTGATCATTTTCTGTGTAAAACGTTTACTACCATCCGCATGGGACGAGTAATATGTCACAGAAAGGGAAAAATTTGCTGAAAATAACTTTGATGAAGAAGTAAACTTAACTTTTCATTTGTGAACATCCTCCCTCAAAGGGGTCTTAATACTAGATGTTCTATTACAATCACTGTATATGATCTATGTTACCCTATAAGACCTGAAAACGGTCTCTCAATAGGGAATATACCTCACATATCAACATACTGTTTGAGAAATATTTGTACAACTAAATGATTTACCTAGAAATGGGAAAGTAGTCGGCGTATCGTACAGTTGTTCTTCAGTCCCTTCGCAGAAAAATCAGATAATGAAGTAGGTAGGCTACATAAAAAACTTTTACAGATTATCACTGGATATGCAGCTTTTTAAACTGTACTAGGTCTCACCACGAGCTCCATTATATGACAAACCACGAAACATGGGAAATGGAAAAACAGAGTAACATATCAAAGTTGGAGAAAAAGCCTGAGACTATCATGTCCTTTCACTGTCATCTACATGAAATAAGAAAAACATCATGCAAAGAAGTGCTTTAATATCCCCCACAAAAGAATAACGTCACGTGACTATCTTTCGTTTGATGGGCATTATTTTTTGTCATGTTCTATTTCTTTATGTAACCCATAATGTTACAAGAACTTCATGAAATAGGAAATAGGCAATCTATAGGAGGAAGTTACGGTTAACTTGAAAGAAGCTTTCCGTCATAATATAGTATTGAGCATTACTTTAGTCAGTACTCTAAGTCTAGATGTACAGAAAGAAGAAAGGAAGAGGGGGAGTTAAACGTATATGACTAAATTAGTCATTTGCAACAGAGTTGCATACAGAGTTGTGTGAGGGTCTCGAGCTCCTTTAATCTCTAAAATCTCTATCTACACTATTATGTAATTCTGAAAGGAACATTTGTGACTTGTGACTGCAGTATGTTTGAATGTAGGGAAACGGCTAATGGAATTTCGTACCGAAATACTCTTCAATCCACACAAAAGTGGCAATGCGCATGTGAAAAACCATGCCACATGTGCTCTAAAGCAAATGATGTAAAATCGTTGCAGTTATCTAGGTCTGTTCCTGTAACGCATACGGTAGGTTGTTGTCAAGAGGCAATGTGTTCATTAGATAAATTGTGAAGGAAAATCAGCATATTCCTTATTATGTACATTTTTTCTTAAGATAAGCTCAACATACCCATTGAAAAGGTTACTACCGCCTCAAAACCTTTCCTACTGAGTAGGTGGTCCGACTGGAACTTTGCCATTAACACGTTTCCTGAACTTGTGACTGTCCCAGGAAGTTTGTGACCACAAAATTTACCGATGTAGGCTGAAGTCGTTGACCAACCATCGTAAAACTGAAAAGTATAACATACTTCCATCTTAGAGAACAAAATGCAGACAACATTGTCAACATCTTGGATTATTATCGGACGTCACACTTTAGACGGTCTTCCACAGTCTTGCATAATTTATACAGTTATTGTGATTCCTTATTGAAATGTGTTACAAGAATGATAGAAGCCAATCTGCAATGAAAGATTCACTTGAAACGAGTCTAAGTTATGTGCTGTCTCCATACCCCATACGTAATTCGATTGTGTCTAAAAAAAATATATTGTCTGCTTTCCTGAGCACCGCATACTTGCCGTACATCCGAAACAATGCATAGTCATTAGATTAAAATTTCAAGGTTTCATTTTGTCATAGCATGGAGCAATTTAATTTATATTTTCATACAGAAATGTCGCATACCTTCAGTAGCACCTGCACAATCTAATTTCAAAACATATCCCCCGCAGTGCATGTAGTATCACTGCGGAGTTGTTATCATTGAAAGAACATTTTTTTAACTTCCTTCCAAAGGAGGGTCAACATTTTTGCTATCTTATAGTGTAAGGTACCTCAGTTAATCTTCTTCACAATCTACACAAATAACCTATCATATCAATTCTCATGACATAAAGACATTAAAAAGCTAATATCGTAAGCAATTAGGACGTTTGCGGTAAAGTCTTATTGAGGGTGCCGTCACAGTGACAGATTTCGCACACTAACTCCACTCTTATCTACCTCCACTCTTATTACGTTACTGTAGTTACTAAAAGGGAAAATTGGACAATAAATGGTTTCTTTTCTGTTTTGGTTTGTTTGTTTTGCTTTAAGAAACTGCATGCAGTGACGTTTTAACTGCAATCTGTGGGAGAGTTATCAAGACAGTTGATGTAATCAGTGCTCATGTTTTGAGCTGCTTTGTACGTACACGTTGCTGTCCTCCATCCACAGATAAAAAATGAAGGCTACAGTATTGTCAGTACATGAAAGAATTCCAACAGGAATTCCAAGAAAAAATACAGACAATGCATTGTTTTGATTTTTGTCTTATAATTCAATCCAAAGCGGACTTACCTCAAGGTAATCGAAATGGCAACGTAAACTAGATTCAATATCAAATTCTTTGAAGTTGACAGTGATCACTTGACCTTGAGGGGCCTCAATCATGTAAGTGCATCTTTGGTTGTTCTCATAGTCAGGATAACTTGGGGACTGGATTCTTGCTCCATTTGTTGTTACATGAATGAAACAACCTACAGACCAAAATTATAAATACAAATATGACAAACTGGCAACGACTCGAAAGCAATACCAGTCAAATTTTAAAGTATCAATCCAACTTGCTTTGGGTGTTCCTTAAGCAGTTGACAGTTCATAACGATATCTAAAAAAAAAGTTAAAAGGAGCGTTTTACATTCAGAAATAGTGAATTAGAATATGCATGCATTTTTATACTAATATTTACTTGGAAATCTGAATTTGTCTTAGTTTTCCAGATCTAATCATCTTCAGTATTTGGATTATGAGCTGAAACTAACACTTAACACTTCCGGTTTTGAAGTTTAAAGTGGATAATAGTCTACATCGAACTTTCCTACCATTTTTCACATTATATTGTAAACATTTTGTAACCTAAAACTGTGGTTCCCTCTTCTTAATCAAGGGAGGTCACGGGATCCTTTGTAATGTTTACATAATGACAAATCCCAAGTCCCAAAATATTTATTTACGTCATCGCTGTATTTACGATGTCCTCAAATAGATGTATATGTATATACTGTTAGAACGACACAAAAGTATCGTTTATTGCAGCATTACTGTAATTGACTAAACTTCAGCGTCTGGTTTCAATGATAAAATGATTGATTCTCTGGCACCTCTGAAGTGATACGTATGCTCTGTTTGTATCGGATGGTTCAATACAGGTGCACATTCCGTGATTCTGTTAACATAAAAAATGTGAAACCTTGCAAGACGAGTTACAACATGTCACTCTAGATTAGTGATTCTCAAACTTTTTTTCCGACTACCGCCCCCTGTTGTCATCGTGGCATGACTCAACGGTGGTATGAAACTACTAAATGCCCCCGAGGACGGTACGAATCACCTTGAGAACCACTTCTTTATATTGGGATCCTCTATCTTCGTACTATTTTGGAAAACAGAAAAAATCTAACCTACAGTGATGCGTAAGGAAGGTGATCTATTTTCTGTGCAAAATTCGGTTACGACCGTCTTAATTACTGAACTTCGAAAAGCTATACGTTGACATGTCGACGACAGGATCGACAGTGTTAGTGAAAACTTAGAGACATCATATCATTTTTTGGGGGGAATCTCTTGAATGAAATCATGATCTGCATTACTATTTAGATTTCGAGAACATTCAAGGACGGTAAATCATGAATCGAATTATTGTTTTTAATCCAAAGAGTTGATGAAGACATCTGAACGATTCTCGGTACTAGTTCAATTCGTCAGCTGTCATCACACTCATGACCCACTGTAAGCCTAGTCTGCTCTGGTTTAAACTTGCTTTCGTTAAAACTGCACCCGATTCATTGCATATTTGAAAATACTGCTCATTCAATCCCCTGAGGCCTTGTCGTCTGATGTGGCGCTGTCTCCCCTTTAACCATGGTGTCCGACTTCCTGAGCCTGAAATC
Source organism: Stichopus horrens (assembly GCA_009801055.1). Classification (NCBI taxonomy): domain Eukaryota; kingdom Metazoa; phylum Echinodermata; class Holothuroidea; order Aspidochirotida; family Stichopodidae; genus Stichopus; species Stichopus horrens. The sequence goes on along the minus strand of VJOZ01012540.1, from coordinate 9,374 downwards.
TGAGTGGCAACCTAAAATTTTTACTGAAGCAGTGAAACTTAAAGCAACAGTTTTATTCATCAATCGCCTACTTGGGCACTAACGTAATTGCATTCTTTTCTAATGACATTAGGTGACAAAAGATATATTCTGAACAAATGTAAACTAATTGAGTCTCTAAAATAACATCTTTATTTTTCAATTAGACTTGTCCCAGGTTCATGTATGCGGTTGTCTCCCATACTTGTATAATACGTACGCAAACACAGTTCACATTTAATTTTGCTTTGTCAAAGCATTTACCTTACCATACTCATGCACAAGGTTCGAGACTAACACTTCTTAAGCGAAGGTTTGTATTAAACATATAATGATGTGCATTGTTTTTGTTGAGTGCTTACCTTCAGTTGCACCAAACGCCAGTATAGTCCCCACAAACACGCAGATGAAAGCACTCCGATCCATTTCAGGATCCAGTCTAACTATATCTTGAGATAAGCATGAACTATCTTAAGCTGTCGTGTTGTGAAACGTGCGAGAAAAATGCCTCCTCTCAAGCATCAGTTGAACAAGGAATAAACTACAATCCGCGGTATCCCATTTCCATTTTATAGACTTCCGTAAAAAGCAGATCATAAACTGAATAATGTTAATAAATCGAGACCTGGATACAGGTTCAATACTTCCGCCGGACTCGCAGAAGAGATAAAGATCATAAACAAAACTGTTTTTTGTTCATAGCACTGGCAATGAAAATTTAAAGGGGTCTGTCACTAAAGACAATGTCATACTTTACAGTTTCTTAACAACTTCTACCTTGCTATTCCTACTAAAATTAATCACTTTCTATATAAATATGATGTTAGCCAGTAGCATACTTGATGAGAAATCAATGAATACTTGATACTTGATATAATAGTTCAATGAATAACACATTCTCAATTTGAGAGACAGCTCGATCAATTGTTAATACTAATAGGAAGCGGGAGCAGAGGAAAGGATCGGTGCATTCATGTATATCATGGTATTGTTCTTTTGTTGTCATAAAACTGTCACAACGCGAGAAGAGAATTGATAATTCAGTTCCACTCGTAATCGGTTGCAAAGTTATTTTTTGTACGATATCATAAATTTCCAATGTTAAACACAAGCTGTATGTGTACCTTGATTTTCTTCTTGTCATAGTTTTCAGTGATCATAAAAAGATCATTATACTCACCTCACACTAGTTTCGCATTACCAACTTCATATCTCCCCTTTCTTCCCTTTCGTTCTCTTTAATTTTTGGAACACTGTCCATCGTGTTCCCCACTGCGGTGGAGCAGCACTTCTTCCCTGAACCAACCCCTTCTGGGCACGCCACTGGGTCTGCAGTGAATGCACTTGCAGTATCACTTGAGATAACTCATTTATAATGCCATGTAACATCATATCTCTAAAAATCGCAACTAAGATTTTTGCTTTATGAGTTCTTTGAGTTCTTCAAATTTTGATGTTTAATGCTAGTCTGCTTTCTGGAAAAACGCTTGGGAGTAGTCAATCTCCTCAAAGTGCAAGTGAGAACAAAAGTTTAGACACTATGATTTAAGCATTTTTTCTTTCTTTTTGATGAATTAGCATCGCCTCAGAGTGTAAGGCTCAACCGGTACACCATGTGTGCAGTAATGATAGAGATATCCCTCTTTCACTGAGGGTTTTAGTCAGAGAAAGTGTTTAGGTTCGATATGTATAATTTAGAAATATGTTCGTTGTTCATAAGGTTTGTTATTATTAACCATTTCAAAAGGTTCGATATTCTTAACAGGTAAAATCTTTGTTATTAATTATAAAAATGAGGTTTGTAATTCATTATTGGGAAAAGGATCCAAGGTTAATGTGGATAAACAAGGGTGATGTTACAGGATTTGCTCCAGAGATGACAAAGTCGATCCCCCCTCTTCTTCCTTGGTGGTTAGAGGTCAAACTGACTTGGTAATCAATGCAAGGTAATCTATGCAAGGGCGATGGAGACATCGTGGCTGTGTAAAGATGTTCTTATGTCCTGACAATATCGATTTGCTGCATAAAAAAATTTGCTAATCACCCTAGCAGTTGTGGGTCACCGCCTGTCGCCTAAATGTAACTGCCTGTTATGTAATACAATAGCCATACTGTAGCAATGAGACGATCTCATATACTAGCCAAATACCACGTTGTCCTTGCCTAAGTTCCGACCAACAGTCAACGCTCAAAACCTTTCGCTAGTTTACAAATAGCCCCACAACGGACATGAATTACCTCATTCATCAGTTTAGGTTTGTAGGAACACCAACTCTAGGATAGCATCAGGGCACCTTCGGGTTACGGTGTAGTTTTACGTTCAGACCCTTACCGGTCATGACGACAAGCGAACAAAATACTAACAGCGAGGAGGCACAAAGTAAACCCACAGTAAAAAAAAATTGACTTTTAAGACAGCCTCGAAAATGATAAAAAAGGAATGGTGTTCGATACGTCAAACTGGCATGAACGTTTCACCAATGTCCAGCGCAAAGGCGTCATGTTGTGGATGCGAAATGTATTTTATGTGCATGTCGGTTTCTGTAAGCGTATATGTATACTCATCACTATGTGCTCGGACAGATTATCCTGTTTGCATTAATAGAGGAAAAACGAGAATTTCATGAAATGTGGACAATAACTGTCATCTCGGATCATATACACACAGCTCTTCTTAGCAGAACTGAAGGACGTTAAAAGATGGAGGGCCGAGAAATTTCTCTTTGTTTTTACCAGTTTAGGGCAGTACTTATTGTGATTCCTAACGAATATAAAAAACTTGGGCAAAACCAATTTATTCTGAGCGTGTGAGAGTCCTTACCACTGCACGTTATAACGCATAAACAATTCTTCTTCCATCGCACATATATAATGCTGCAGCTATTCATATATATATTTTTTTTGTACTGGTAGTAAGATCAAGGGAATGATGTCATTTTCCTGTTGGAAAGCGATATCTTGAAAGAAATAAAGAAAAATTAATTTCCGTAGGAAGGAGGCTATTTATTTTGAGTGTCTTAATTAAGGTAGGTTTTCGAACTGACCCTGCTATTGGAAACAAACACGATGATATAAGACTCCACGTAACAGTTACATATATACGGCTCATGGCATAAACGTACCAATAGAACTACTTTTGCTTAAATGTAGGGGTCAATATTAGCGTTAGTCTAAGTGTTCCTTAGTATTATTGTACAGTATACGTATCATTTGACTGCGCTTTTGTTATAATTTGCGTGTTTTTTTTTAATTCATTTTTTTTGTATTGTGCATTGCACATGGATATTGTTCACATGTAAGTCCACATGTTTATAATCTTGTAAAACTGTGTTGACCCATCTATGCTAGTTTCGTTATAGGTTCCATGCTCATTACCAGGCATGCAGACCGTCTAACACTTCTCACATAGCATCTTACGACTATGAATGAGGGGGGTGGCTAATGTCATATATTGTCATGTAGCTTTGATGAAATCTTCTGGTATTGGCAAAAGTAAGCACAGCGTGATACCACTTAAATAAAAGTTGGCACTCTGTTCCCCTTCTACCATAGTAATCTACCACAGCGGGTAGCATATGGCATTGCCACTTCATAAATATTCCTAATAAGAGTCCAGGGAACCACTCAGTGACATTCAGTCTACCAATATACCATACCAGATAGACCGAAACCAAGTAACGCGTAAGTACACAGTGCAGAACTAAGCCAGTGCACAAGTAAGTGACCGTAGTATCCATGCCGTCACAATAGCAAAACGTCTATCACAGAAATATCAATATAGAATGACTGAACACTCTAATGTAATGCCCCACAGACAAGCACAAAACCACGTGATAAGGAATAAAAATGTACTGGACACTTCTTGCAGAAGAAATACTGTTATTTAGAATATTGTATGGAAAGACTTTGCAACTATTCTCATGTATGGAAGTAGTCTTGACCAAGAAATAACTAGAAATGAAATTAGACTAACAGAAAACGGGAGACGGGATATATTTTTATGATTTGTCCCATATGGTAAATAACAGGGATCGTGTTCTCCGATAATTACAGTTGCGTTTCTTTTTATTTTTTATTAGGATCGTCCACAAAAACATTACATCCATTGTATTCACCCCAGCTATACATCGATCAGTACATTGATCCCTTGATGGGATTTAGTTTTGTTCATTTTCACAAAGAAAATAACCTAAGGGATGTGGGATAAATCATTGAAAGAGAAAATGTCCTTACGATATTCCTAATTTGACCATTCAAGGCTCAATAACTACGATAGGACTGGCCCTCGTGAACGATTTGTATGTCAGTATGTCAGTGTTTCATTTACCACTTAGATTTGGGCTGTCTTTGATAAAACTCAAGTGAAAAAAAGGTAATCGAGACGAGGGACCTAAATAATAGGTGTGTAAATTGTTTCTTTTTCAATAGTGAGGTAATTTCATTGGGATGTTAGACTACAAATGACTGTGTATCACTAATATTTTGAGCAGTTGATAAATGTCCAAACTGTCCAAAATGTCCAAAATGTCAAAAGGCTTGCCTTAAGAGGCTCCAAGATAATCACAGTGGGTAATTAATTTGCAAGATTTGTTTTTGCTTCTCTTAAAATATATGATTTGATCCAGGGTACTTACGAAGTCATTGCTAAGTGGAGAGGATGATCGTTGCCTACATGCAGGGTTGTCACCACGCCGGGAGGTGCAGGGTGGTGCTACCCAGCCCTCAAAATCGATATCTCCGCCCGACACTCGTCCTCAATTTCAGCATCACCGCCCGGCACAAATTTCTTACCTTAACGGAATAAAATCGTTAGATTTATTTAGAATTATGAGTGCTTCATCCCCTTTTCACCACAAAGCGGTGGTGTAAGCTTAAACATTTCCGCATTGGTCGAAACCAAAGTACCAAATTCATAATTTACAATCTAGAGTGCACCATTTTACATCTCAACATTCCCCAATCCGCAACAAATTTTCAAAGGGGAGGTCCCCCTAGACCCCTCCCACAGGGCGGCGATCACAAATTATCCGGCTCTTAAAACGACTACATGCAATCTCTAGGTTGGACGTAGGTGGTCAGGATGCTTTTCACGAGATATACAAAATATACAAAAGCGCAAAATTTATTACCGGTTGGTAGATAAACAAGACATTTTCAAAGAATTAAAGCAGAAGAAGAGATCAATAAATAATTAAATTTTGACCGATAAAAATGTAGACTAGATATAGTAAAACAGGGGGTTAACCTTTTGTCGGTTCCGACTCGCAGATTCTGATATAATATATGAATCTAAATGCAGAAGAGTTCACCCTCTGCCTGACTAGAAAACGTCATGTCGTGTCACGATTATTGGACTTGAGCAACGAAAGACGTCCATGAGGTAGAAAAGGAGCATGTTTTATTTCGTCGGTTTCTTATTTAGAGACTAGTCGGAAAGAAATATATATATGTCAAAGAGTAGATTCACAAAAGTATGACTTTTGCCTTATCATTCCTTGCGACAGGTAATCGCGGACGAGGTCGATAGTGACTGTGGGAGCCTCGGACGTAAAGTAAAAGTTTAATAATTCTAGAGGGGACATTCAGGAAAATTTTGTTTCGTTTCTCTAAATTAGGAGGAACACTTGTCCGCTCGGGAGACTTAAAAGGTTAGCTTCACATCGCCTTTTGTTGAATTTAAGTGGTTCCCATTTGAGAGCAGGATGTTTTGAGATATTCGAGCCGATAGACGGTTGTGTAAAGCGTTGCTATCAGTGCTTAGGTGAGCACGTGGTTTGCTACTGTATGTAACGCGTGGAGATTTCCACAAGATATTAGTTCTTATTTCGAGAAGGATTACACCGAATGTTTATACAACATTTACAATTGGAAGCCCTTGATCAGACAAAACCATCGGTTTTGTCGGTTGCACACGGGCTTAAATTCGTACATCTGCTGAGCGTTATAGGGAAAAGAAAAACTTCTCTGTCAAGTGGTGTAAGGAACTTTCTACGAAAGGGTAAACATGTCCACCGGTCAAGAACAACCAAACACTGAAAGTATTTTTTATCCTCCACCTGTTTCTCAGATAGACATTTGAGACATATGGAACATCAGGACGCTTCCCAGAAATTTAAATTAAGGTACGTGTATATGAGAGCGGCAGCAACTCTGGTTTCACGTGGGAGAAGGTGTGGACTATTTCCAGTAGGAAAAACTCAAGGGGGAGGGGATGGTGGTGATTTAAGTAACACTCGAGGGGAAAATGTACGATAACATCAACCTACCACTAGAAGCGCTTGACAATATTTGTTTATAGAAATACCTGTGATAGAGCGGTATTTTCCAACGAACAGGAAACGACTATCTGAGCATTTCATGTTTTACTTTTGAGAGAGTACAATCAAAGCTAGACTGGTCTATTAAGTTGATACGTTACACTTTGTTTCAATATATTAGAAAAGACCTATAATTCACTCCTACATCATATTTGCTGCTCATTAACTTACATCTTTGGGCAATTCATCGGTAAATTGGATATGACTGTGTTAATGTCAAATGTAAAATATCCACCTGCAATTGATCAATATTCCAAGTGATAAGAAGTCAAAGTTCCGAGTATGAGAAAAAAGAAAAAACCTCTTATGGTAATGAATAAATGGACAAAATAAATTAACCCGGAGAGGAGTGACGGGACATAAAATTTCTTGGTAATACGGAGTGGTGCAGAAAACAATAATGCAAACGTAGTCCAGACGTCTGGATCATAGCATATCGTGCATAATGTATCAACGTCAATGCTCTGCTGTTACCGACAATTATTACTTCTTAATTAGTAAAAATTGAAATGTCCCGTCCGAGACAATTTGGAAATGTTTTCAATAAAACATATTAAACAATGGTTGGATTTTTCGTTCTTTGGGGATACTTTTACTAGCTACAAATTAACACCCTAATTAGTCTACATCATCTCCACTTTCCATGAGTTGTATGCAGACTGCACTGTAAAACAATACTGTAGGGTATATGTCTAACCTCTCCCTACTTACCACTTTACTAGAGTAATAGCCTGATGAAAAGTGTCCCTTCCTCCACATTGTTTGTTCAGGGACTAGTGTATGCATTGCAGTACCTCATGCGCCCCTTTTCATTCGCATGAATTATTCCTCACTGACGCTTAGGGGAAACATTCGTTAGAAAAAGACTGCATGGAACCTATGAAAGCACATTCCTGATCACGATTCATCCTAATGGAATCCTGGAGAAGTGATGCAAGAGCTAAGTAGTCCCATGGATTGCAACGGGAGAAAAGTAGTGAAAGGCTGAATATATACTGCACAGTGTTATTTTACAGCGGAGTCTTCACACAACCCATGCATGAGTCCACATTGCTGGTCATTTTTCACGCTAATGTTGTCAAAAGACACCCAGATGACTGTACATCCCGTCCACGACAATTAGGAAATTTCCCGTCCTCGAAGCTGACTTCTCTGTTGAACAGGCCATTGGTGAAACATATGTTAATTCACGCACATGGGCTTCATGCAGCCCATGAGTCACACTGCTTGCCGCTGGTTTTGTTAATCTTGCCAGGAGACACCTAAAAATCTGTAAACTAAGGTTGCACCGTCCGTGACACTGAGAATATCCTGTCCGCCATACTTGTTTTTCTTTGAAAGTAAATTACAACTTTCCTCTACGGGGAGAACAATTTATGTACCATTTTGGAAAACAACAAAACAGGAAAGCAATACATTTACAAAAATTTAGAAAGAAAATATATAGAGAGAATTATTAAGATAAATCTGCTCCATTGTTCCGCTTTTAAATTCAACACTGGTGCTTGCAATTGCCTGCTGACACCATGGGCACTTTTGGGGGCCCAAGAGGGCTACACAAATATGGCAGATATGACGCAAAATCCGTTAAGTTTAAAATCTCGCAGTTGCAGCAAATGCCATTTGCAGTTGTGTTTATTTTTTCCTCGATCCCATCGGTCATGACATATCCGTTGAACTTTATAAAATATCTATCCTCTGACATAATCTTTGCAATTCCTTGTACATTCCTGCTATCACAGAGATGGTACCAGTAAATTCACACCCAATCCCTCGCAATCTGAAATTATTGAAAACAACCGTTTCTCCCAATTCTTTTCCTTGTTGATGTTTGAATGTCAATAACATCGGTGAAGTGTCATGTTAGCAGGATTGTCAAATAAGTTGTGGTCAAATTCGAAAACATCCTGTTTTACCAGAATTAGACAATCTACGGCCACGGGAAAGATGCCACCCGACCATTTCCTACACGTGTGTACATCACTAATTGTTTTATTCGCAGTTGACTCAAATCCGAAGTTGTAAAACACTAACTACTCGTGACACACACCCTGCTGTTGGGTTTTCTTAAGTCGTTAGTATTTATTGATCTTCGTGACTTTGGCACCTATGACATGCAACAACTAGGCTAATCAAAAACTGTGCCAATGGTTGGCGACTTAAATGACACTCAATGTCAGACCATGCAGACTATCCGACCGTATTCACTCGACTTCTTTCTTGAGCCCCAAAACATGAAGACAAATACTTAAGTCGATCCTGTGCGCAAGCACACAGGTTGAAGGTGCCTTAATTAAAAACTGTGACGAACTAATTAATCCACCTCTCCCTTCAAGAAAGTCTAAAATCAGCCATACAATTTAAAATGGCGACGACTGTTCTGGTCAGAAGGCTGGATCGCCATACCATCCTTCTAGGTGAAACGTAATAGCAGATAAACTGATGACATTCCACAATGATCTGTTGTAAATTCGAGAAATGTGAAACCATGTGTAAGTGGGTTTGTCTGGAGTTCTATCCACTGTCACTGCCTTCACCACTGAAGTTTGGAAGACAAATAGCAAAAAAGTTATAAGAAATTGCAAAGACTGGGTTTCAATTATTTATTTCTTCTTTTTTTGTTTGCGGTGAACGATATACATGTTAGAGACACGTGACAACTTAAAACTGGAATATGAGTTGAAACTTTATCAGTAAGTGGCAAGTTCTTTAGAATATGTTGAAGGCACTCCCGAGACAAAAGAAAGCATACTTTCAGCCCCCTTTTTGCACAATCGGATATTCATTCCAATTGGTCTGTTTGATTTCAAGTAACGGTGATTGAATGGCATACTTTCTTTGAGATTCTGAATTTCGTACGACCAACAAAAATGCAAAGACATTTTTTTAACTCAAATATCGGTAAGATGAGTTTGTAGTTCGTTTCCAGATTTTGTGACAGATAAACTTTTCAGTCAGTTTCTCTTTCTCAAAACATTGACAATTAACAAAGGTAGATAATCAGGTGATTGTTAGTGCAACTTGTATTCCAGCTTTAAA
>VJOZ01012525.1:0-14382 GCA_009801055.1 Stichopus horrens | reverse complement strand
GTGCCCCTTTAAACTGTCATGCACATCTCAAATATCCTTCCTCAAATATCTCTTGCACAATGTTCATGATTTGGTATAATGATACTCAGTGGTAGCTATGATTGGACATGATGATATATACATGATCCCCTTAGGATGTTGAGGTATGAACTTCTGCACCAATGGTGCTCTAGTTGTTTAATGAAAGGACCTTTTGTTATTACAGATGAGCTAATTTAAACTTGACATGGGTGCATAAGTTTCAAAAAGCAACTATTTGTGGAGTTAAAAAGGGATTAGCAACTTAACCACTGGTTTCAAGTGCGACAGAGTTTATATACAGGAGAGTTTATATGTAATTAGGTGATGCAAGCAACATATTTACAGCTGTATATGTTGCAGTACAAGTTAATACCGTCAGCTTTCACACTTTGCAGTTTTGAAGCTTTTTGAATTTTCTTATGCAAACTCATTAGTATCCAACACTAAACAGTAAAAACGGGCTGCACAGTTTGCCCTTAGGTCATAGCATAGTTTGTCCACTCAGTATAGCAAAGTGATTACAAATGATAGCCTGAAATTAACCAGACCTACCTAACTTTGTTCCTTGACAAATTCCTCTCCATACTACATGGTTGATCAAAGAGCTCAGTTGGGGTGGAAATCATTGATGGTAACTTTGCAAGTATGGAGCATATTATGAAGCACTTTGGCAATTGCTGCTGAGCTGTGCCTTTGCCATACAAATATCTACTGTCAATGGACTCCATATATGTGGATTTACATATTTACAGTGTATTTAAAAATGGACTAAAAGGAAACAGAATAAAGAGAATAATCAATAATTGCTCTTTTTTTGTCATCTGATCAATAAGATACTGAAGTAAGGACCAGGCCTGCTGTATTGGATGATGTTACAGCATGTCATATCCAGTAATTTCCTGATGAGTGATTGACCTAAAGTTACCTTGCATGCTCTCCAGAAGTTAAGGTGTAATTTCAGTCAAACAGAGCTTTACATAAGCTACAGTAGTGAGCAATGAAGTATTGTGTTATCATGAAGGGTTGATATATGTTTGAAATCAGAAACGACAAAGTTAATGCCCTATTTCTGGGAATATGCTGTCAGTAAACTTCCACCCAACTGGATCACTTTCCATCATGCAAGGAAATCATCATTTTGAGGGAGAGGTCATGTTACATTTACATTGTACTCCCTGGTATTGTGCTGCACAAGTAGCTCATTACATGTTGGTACATATCAGGTTTTCCCCCCTGCATGCTAATTATAAAGAGCTCTTGAGATGTCACTACAAGGTTTATGCCCTCTAGATAAGATGAAATACCATTTTGACAGGCACAGATCTCCCTCTTCTTTTAATTTGGAGGAGGGGTGGGGGTAGAAAAAAGATTAGACCAGATGTTCCCCAACTTTCAAAATCAAGTCAACCCCAACCGTTCTCAACATGTCAACAGGTACCTTTCCCATAAAACAAAAGTTTTAGAGCTAATGAAAACATATACCCCCAAGAACACCACCCCTATGCCCATTCTGAATCCAGAAGACTGCTGGTATGCTATCTTTTGAAGAAATAAATATGTTTGCAGGATGCTTACATTTGCAAGCTCCTCCGCCATGAACACGAGTCTTTATTAAACAAATACAGAGATGTTTATCAAGAAGATTTACGTATATATTTTTGTATTGCTCCTGAGACCAGTATTGAACTTCAAAAAGAGTGGCTCAGCACTTCATCACAGTACAGTGTGTTTCAAACCACATGTGAAACAAAATCTCATGACCCCCTTCTCGAATTTAAAAGGCAGAAAATATTGTAACTCATTCCTCAAATCCGAGCTATTCCAGGCATACTTTCAGTTTTCATTAATGAGTACATCTACAAATAATCAATGACAAATATCTGGATGTGTTCCTGCTCCTTGATGATACTTAATATTGCTTTAAGGCATATCTTTCGAAGATAATCCTCAATAATAAAGAGCAGAAATTCCTTCGCTTCATAGCTTATGGTGGAACTACGGAAGCCCATTCAACTGCTATTGATGGCAGAAATTATTGAGGATTCTTAAGTGGTGTTTGCTGTAGGGATTAAAGATGGCAGTATGACGCACACAATTATTCGCCTGTAGTTTAGATGTAGAAACACATGACGTAGAGACTACCAAAGCATGAAACCTTGAGGTTGATAGTCATATCTGGAGGCGACACCTTGAGATTGGTATCCAGTATTCACCAGATCATCATCACTGTGCTTAACAACATGCCAGTAGAGAGAACAGGCTCATTCAGCCAAAGTTCCATATTACACATTACTTCTTGTTACAACGATGCATGTGCCTGATAGATATCTGATACATGAATGCCCAGTTGGAAAACTTTGACCTAATCAAACTACAGTATTTAATTGTAACCTCATGAGAGGTTGTACATCATAATCCCTTCACGATGTCACTGGTTTTAAATATGAGATTCTTGGAGCAAAAGGGTTCAAATCCAGCTCTCTGATGTGCGTTGCATTGCTGTCTCTGCTCATGGATGCCACCGTTGTAGAATTACCGTCAACTGTTTGACACAGAAACCACAGGTTCTAAAATAATTTTGCTCCATCAGTTACTTTCATTTTGCTCATTCACCAAGGGAGGCTGTTCCAGTACTTTATCTATTAAACCAAACTCCTTGGCTTCATCTGGGTTCATGAAACGATCTCTCTCCATAGCAGCTTCTGTAAATAACAAGTCAAAGAAACCAAACAAATAGAAGCATCAAAGCTTTGGTAAACAACAGTGTACTGTACAGTAAAAATAAGTAACTCATCTTAACAAATCTCTTAGTCTCCCTTCAAAATAAACAGATTTGAACAGAAACCCATGAAAATCCATTTTGGGACATGTTAAATTGTTTTTTCTTTCCATTTATCTAATGAAACTTACAAAATAAATATTTCACATGGCCCTAATAGGCTTTTGTGGAAAGCATCTATAAAAGCACGAACCAATCTGACACAAACTTAATGTTTGATTCAGAGCTAGAAAATGAATTTTCGACAAACAAAGTTTGACAGAAGTTGCAGTTTCCACGGCAACAAGGGTGACATTTTTAATGAGCAATGAATCAAAGCTTTGAATGATGCAGAGAACGAGTGCAAGTCTAGCATATATATACAGTATCAGATAAAAGATGTTGCTTGAACCAATTGTTCACAGATTCTGCCTACTTCTGCATAATTATGATCTATTCCTGGAGTAAAATCCCAGGTACAGTAGTATTTGGAGTTATGCAGTTGATGTGGCTACTATCCTGGAGTGGTGTTAACAGTATCAACATCAGGCACATATATAGAAGTTTGTGCATGTACAGCAGTTTATCACTATCAAGCAATAGATGGGTATTCATGACATTGAGAGGCCAGTCCGAACAAGGTTACTGTTTCACTACCACCTTATATATTGTAGGATGCAATGAACACTTCACTACGCTCTCATATGCCATAATGATCAGGGAATGCATGCTTACCTATTACATCCAGTGGTTGTCCTGTGTGTTTCACATACAGACTATTCAACTGTCTCTTCAACTTTATGATTTCTTCTGCCTGAATTTTGATATCCGTTGCTTGTCCCTGTAAAACCAAACAGCAGGTTTAAAATTTTCAGTTATTATACAATCATACTCAACATGCTTGAGGAACTTGAGAAACATACTGTAAATTTAAAGACATTGGAGGATCATAAGGGGAAAGTGGAAAAGACTGTTCACTGCTAGAAGATGTACTGTACCCAAAGTGAGACAAACTGGGACAAAGAGGATGTCATGTGACATGCTCCTCAGATAGTTATCTGTTTATAGAGAACTATAACTTCCATCGACATAATTAGTGTTTGTTTGCATGCGTGGTGTTGATGTAAGATATATCCTTACCACTGCTTGGCCAGATGGCTGATGAACCATTATTCTTGAATTAGGTAGACTGTGTCTCATCCCTGGACTCCCAGCAGTAAGGAGCAGTGAGCCCATACTGGATGCTTGCCCAACACACCATGTAGCAATGGGTGGTAGAATGTACTGCATAGTGTCATAAATACCAAGTCCTGCCGTTACCACTCCTCCTGGTGAATAAATGCAAAAGGTATTAAAAGCAATTATTTGATGTCAGAATCACTCAGATTGTATCAACGGATAGAAGTTTTGAGAATGGTTGGTTCAGAATAATAATGCCTTTACTGTGTGAGTGAGTATCTTACTTCACTGTTCTGAAGGAGTTACAATACATTTTGCAATCTTTAAACACTGTACTGTAGTTAGCTCCAAGAATGATATCCACAAACAACAAAAATCATGTAATAGGTCCCACATTAAAGTAACTTCCAACTCTGTGGTACTGACACATGGTTGACCAAAGTATCATATGATTTTGAATGACATCTAGAAAAGTCCTGGCTTCCTTTAGAAGTCACAGAGTGAAACACTGAATAAAAATCCATTGGAATTGTGTTTATATCTATTACAGTGTCTGAGATAGCGTTTTCAAAGTTTGATGAAATGCAAATATGATGATGTTGATTGTCCCACAGCATTGATACTTCTTTTGTGGGGCTATATATATATTGTCTCTTAATTAATTACTAGCCATCCAACTGACACAATGCTAAAAGACATCAACATTTGTAAAAAAAACTACTGAACGTGCTTGGAAAGTAAAACCTTTGCAGCATGTACAGATTTTCAATGTCCTTGAAAGAAAGGTTAACAAGCAACGGCTAATATATTATGTGCATGTCTCTTGTGACATCACAAGTCTGCTTCCTTTGCAAATGTTTATTCATGATGCAGGTGTAAGACAGAAATTCGCTGACGAAATTCTCACTATTTGATAGAAGCTAGAAGTTGCTCGATTCCATTTATTTGATATTTACAAGTACCGTACTGATGTCATAGATATCAGTTTACAGCGGAGGATTACTGACGTGGAATAACAACACACTGTGCATGTGAACATGTGCGTTGGTTTTAAAGTAGCACGAGTTTACTGACTGTGTTGGACTAATGATACTCAGATGCTCACTTGTAGTTCACTGTTGTATGTCGAATACTGGTGTGTATATACAGTGACTGATGTTTCACAATAGCTGTGGTTATGTGCATTGGTAAAACATGAAATGACCCATTGGCTCGTTTTGCGTCATTTTGGCTCATTTGAGTTGTTTTGGCCATTTCGTGCTTACAAATGCCTGTACTGTAGTTTATAATGTCCCTGGACCATTGATTTATAGTATGCATTTCAGCTGCACAGTAAGTTACATGGTTCAAAGCCTAGAACTATTCCCTGAGTTTTATATACAACATGAACCCTATTGACAGCTGATATGACTACACACTGATGACTTGTTTGTGTGTTATAGAAATTGAACTTCATACCCTTGAATATTACCCTTGATATGCTGACTGTACAATGTGGCATTTTATTTGTACTTTAAGTATGAGGTTTACTGACCTGGACTATTGATGTACATGTGTACTGGCTTTTTACTGCTCTCAGACTGAAGAAAGAGTAATTGGGCAATGACGAGACTTGACATAGCATCTGAAACCTGTGGAGAAAAATAATCTTGTCACATGTAGAGTAATGTAACTGATATCAACAGAGGGATGTATGAAACAAAGAAATAGATCAAGAAAAAAGCTTGGTCACTTCCAGTTTAGAGTATTGGAAAGCTACAATAAATTTTAGCTACTGGTATAACATACTGTACTGTACTCTAATTCATGATCAAATCTTTAAAAGATCAACTGTAGCATATTGTGTAGGTACCTACTGTAGCTACATCTTTAATGAATGCACTGTTAGTGTAAGTGAGAATTAAAGTTGACACGTTCTCTGTCAACATATTGATGTCAAGAAAGCCATATATTCATTAGGTAATATGAGCATCTCAATTTCACAAGACAAGTGACGCTCAAATTTCTGAAAGTCAGCACCATCATGCAACATGTACACAAGGACTAAGAACACAAACATACAGTATAGAGTACATATTTCAACATTTAGAGTCAAATTCACAATGTACACAAAATTTCAAAAGAGTTTTACTTACTGGTCCCATCACACAGACAATTCGTTCTTTTAGTAATCTGGAATAAATATCATAAGCTCTTTCTCCCCTTCCCTACAAACAAAGAAATTTACAGAAAAAAAGGTGAATTAAAATATTAGTATTCAACAGACATAGGCCGATTGCACACTCTACTACTGTACAGTAGCTATGCTAAATACAGGGTCTTTTTGATGATCTCAGCTTCCCAGGTTTCATTGTTTAGAGGGGTCAATGTTCCCTGTTTTTGTGTTATTTCAATGGTTGCCAATGAGTACAAGATTTGTTACAGTATTCCCAGGGTTTGACCTTCCCAGAAATGTGACTGTAATTCTCCGAGTGTTTCAATTCACTGTAATTTCTCAACTTTAATTTAAATTCTCATCAAACTGTGGAAACATTGAACTGCAGGAACATCAACCTTGGGAAGTGAGAACATTGAACTGATGGAACATGATCAAACCCTGGGAACATTGAACTTTGAACTGGAACATTGACATACTGTAGCCCCGATAGGAAACAACTTTACTGCATACAAATAAATTACTTATATAACATAACATGTTCCAAGGGCAAAGGAAGGCAGTAGCCCCATATGATGCCCTTTTATCCAGACCCCCCATATGAGCTCATCAAGGACCCTATACCATGTTGTCAATCTGTCAACTTGAACATGCAATGATGCAACGAATTAAGGTAATGCTAATATTCAGTTTCAAGTTACATACAGTACTATACAATATTTACTATAGCATTTACCAAAAATAACTTTATCTCGTACAGTATACAGTAATTGAAGCGAATAACATTCTGGTGAGCCTTGCTTACAGTACAAATCCCAAAATAAAATTTCTTCTGTTAATTGTTGACATAGTATGATGTAAAACTCAAAAAGCAAATTCACTTAGGCTATGCCAGGGAGTAGGGGATATTAGGTTACAGTTCTGTATACATGCATGTAGATTGCAAACAGTACAGTAAACCTGTGCAAAGTACGGTATATACTGTGTATGCCACCATGATTACTGAAAATCCATTTACTGGGACAAACCATCAAATTATTCCATCCCAAACTTACTGTGACAAATCACTTTGCCATAAATTCTACAAATCAATTCACAAACAGCCACTTTAATCCTTAAAACAGTGGTCTACTTACCGTCTGTTCAATCACAATTGGAATTGTCTGAAAATTCCTACATATGATCTGCCTGCCCACAGGCAGCAAAAGTTTCTATTTCAAAGAAAAGGATATTGACACAAATCAAAATTTAGACTGAATTAAAAAAAACTTTTATAAATGGCCGTATTTAAAATGCCTCAAACTATTGCAGCATACTGCAGATGCATTGCAATGATTAATTTATGAGTAATATCTTAAAAGGTACTACAGTAAATATACGGCAGCTCAAATTCCCAATAATTCAAGAAACATGGTTTATCTGTTGAAAAACCTGGTTTATCGACTGACGACTCAGGTTTGTTGGCTGCTAAATCTGGTTTGTCAACCATTAATCCAAGCTTTATTGATAAACCAAGTTCATCCATCGATAAATTGAGTTTATTGAGTTTCTCACTTAAAAAGTCAATTAACTTGATTTATCAATTTGATAAACCTGGTTTATCAATTTGATAAACTTGAATTTTCAAATTATTGCACATTCTGGAATCAACAAACCTGGTTTTCAAGAGATAAACCTGGTTTATCAATGGATAAACCTGTGTTTCTTATTTGATCATCCAGCTTTATCACTTCATGGGTGATAAGCTGGGTTAATTGAATTGAGTAACCTGGTTGATAGTATCAAATTGATAAACCAGGTTTATCAAAAATTTTCTCTTATCAGTTGCTAAACTTGGTTTATCGATACCAAATGCCCAGTACTTCGATAAACTCGGTTTATTAGTTAGTGAATTTTATCAGTCCATAAAACAAGTTTTTCTGTCAATTAACTTTAATTATCCATCAAAAGACCTAGCTGGTGCATTGGTTAATAAACCTGATTTATCAGTTGATAAAATCATAAATATTTGTTTTTGAGATACTGCAGGGCTTTTCAAAGTTTCATGAAAATGCAAATGATGACGTGGAGTGCTGCACCAGATCAGGATTTCTTTGTGAAGTAGGTCTGCTGTATAAACGTGATTAAATTGCGTTTCACATTGGTAGCCTACAGTCAGTGATATCAGTATATATTGCAACCACTGTATAAGAAAATACATGCTTTCAAAACAAATGCACTCAGCATGCCCAAAATCTTCACATTGCAGGGTATGGAATGTAGACTGGCAAGTCACACAACCTTTAAACACTTCTTTGTGAAATATAAATATGCCAATCAGAAGCAAATTGCACTGTAAATGCACACAGTTTGTTCTGGAGTAAACATTTTCACAACCTACAGAACTGTCACCACATGCTGCACTCATATACTGTAGTATTTTTGTACTGTACACTGGTCTACCAGTATGCAGACCTGTCAACTTTCACTACGGGAATCCCAGTTTTTGTCTGCAGATCTCCTGCACTCCCAGTTTCCTATTCTAATCTCCCAGTTTTTTAAGTCCATTTGTAGCATTTCTCAATATTGCCAAAACAGCATAAGGCTTGAGTAATTGGCCATTACAGATACTGTAGGCCTACAAGGACAACTTACGCTGTGCATGTGTGTGATGATTCTCCCTGTGGCTCTGCTTCTTGTTGAAAATTACCATTCTCCCTATTTTTTTAATTTTTCACTAAGGTCCCGATTTTTTGGCTGTCAAAAATGTAAATCTCCCTATTTTTTGGTGAGACAGGTTGGCGGGTCTGAGGATGCAATCTCTCACAGTTTATGGTTCTCTTTGTATTATACAATAACTGCAGTACTGAAGGCCTACATACAAGTCTCTTCTTTTGGCACCACATCACACAGCATAGACACTAGTTGGGGCCCATTTTTTTTTCCATTACACAGTGGCACGTTTTAAACAGGCTGTGGGAGGGACTAGAAGTGTACTGTAGGTGGGTGGGAGAATTGACACTGTCTGTCTTCTGATGCAATGAGTCCCTGTCTAAAAGTCCAAATTTTAATCCAAAGCAAGCAACAGATTGCAGGAAAGAATGAGAATGAAAAATCAGACAAATATCTCTATAAAGGTTATACCATAGCAGGGTTTCCCCTGTGTTTTGGGGAGTACTATGACTATGAGGTGGTGAGGGCGAATTACCTGATGCTGCCATGAATTTGGGGTTTAAGTCCATACTTAGGTTCTTCAAGAATGGGTTATTCTGGGATTTTTACTATGAGGCATGACAAACGTGTGAGGCGGTACTTCCGGTATTTTTTGGCGAGGCGATCATAAAAAGTTGCAAGACGGCCACCTCCGCAATTAAGTATCAGGGGAACCCTGCTATAGCACGTGCTCGAATTTTAATTCAAACATTTACTTTCCCACAGTACGCATTGCACAGCTAGCTATGTAGAGTCCATGCACAGCAGTCTGTACAGTGACAGTGCACACTACAGTATAATGCAGCTTAGGCCCATGCACAACTTCGTATTTCGTGGAACTACCTATCTACCCACTATGTGCACTTGAATTATTTACTTACTGTCGATTTAATGATGTTCATATTAAAATCAATTTCCTCTTCTTCTTTCTTGTGCCGTGGGTTTTGGAATGCTCTAATACGAAAAACTTTTCCGAGTCAGGGGTTTCAAACTTTACCATTCAAATTGAGGTAACAGCTGAATATGGATATTGTTGCCAGTTACACAACAAGTCAATAAGTGGTCGTGCGTGAAGCAGTACAGAAACAAAATACCCTCTATTGCAATTGTATAGTTGACATATGCACGCAACAGGTGACACTTTACCGTTGCCTGCAGAAGCCAACGTGATAAGGGGAAGTTAAAGGCGCCGGAGTATGATACACTGAGGCATGGAATACTACAATGACACACCATATACTTCTTAGGTTACTTACCACATAGAAGTGCCTAGACATTTTTTAGGGAAGTATGGGCGAATTGTTTCCCTGAATTATGTTTGTGACCAACTGGGTTACCATCTAAGCGGAGCGTCATCATTTGTTGGCGGGGAGCGTCCCAAAATATTTGGCTATTCAAAATTGAACTGCATGTATCCAGTCTGAAATATGGGTAAGATGTCTGCAGTTAATCAATTCGTGCGATAAGAAAAATCAATTTAACAAAATTGGTATAGTCAGTATTTGAGGTGATACAAAAATCATAATAAACTACGCATCCTCTTTCATTTTATTTTATTTTTTTACTTCTTAACAAATATTTTTATGAAAACATTGGCGCGCAGGCGCGTAGAAATTGGGAGAGGCTTAGATTTTTTGAACTAATTGTTTTTGTTACTAACTAGCGTGGTTATTGTCTAAGCGGAGCTCCACCATTGGTTCGCGCGGATAATATAAGCAAAATTTGGCTTTTCAAAAACTCCAGATGATGACAGAAAACGGCACTTTCCGGATGTACTTGTGCTTCATGTACCCAGCCTTAAAATAGGATATTGTGTCTGCAATTTTTGTCATACATAAAAACTTTTGAGGGAAAAACGGTAACAATTTGGATTGATCTTAGCTAGAATATTTATGTTATTGTCATTTCCAGAAAAGTTAGTTCATGAAGAGCTTAAATTTCCTTTCTAACGACAACAGTCCTTTTCTTTTTTCTTTTCAATCATTTTTTCCGTAGAAATTATGGTCCCAGTCCTGGGAGAGGGATGCAAGGAAGGAGATGTTCCCCATCCTGTTTTGAGAAATTGTCACCCACAAGGTAACCCTAGATTCAATGTTGTGCAATAGTTCACGGGGTGTCTTTTGAAATCATAAAATGTGCTAGACTGAGATATCAAAAATTCCAACTGGTATTTCATATTTTCCCACTTTCGTCGCACTTAGGCTGAAATATGAAAAAAAAATTGTGTGTCATTTCACAGTTATTTACCGTTTTTCACTGTACTAACGCAATGGTTCAATGAAGTAAAGGAATTTTCATCCATTTGATCTGCGTGAATTCACTCTGTTAGTGCACTTACATCCATGTAACAAAACGCAATCCTTCGATTCGTCAACATTCACGAAATGTATTGTGGGCACCACGAAAGGTTAGCAGAGTAACGATATCAACATTTTGCTATGTAAATTGCATAACTCTGTATGTCCTGTCACACACAGGTGAAGACCAGCGGAAAGATGAAAACCATGCACTGCTAACCACTGCTGATCATATTAGCCGCCGGATGCGAAATGAAACAAAATCTTAATTAGAGAAATCAAGGGAATTTTGCCTTCAAATTGCTTTCAAGTCACCTCAATCTACCTTGGTAAGTTTAAAATAGATGCACATAGCATACAGAAAAGGAAATACGTACTCTACATGGATTTATCGGAAATAACAGCTTTGTCTTCGCAATATCCGCTCGACAGTTTGAAGGGCTTATAATAGATTTAATGTGCGGTACTTATTTTTATGGTTTAGTGTCCTGCCAATGTTAACATAAGTTGGTAATGTTGAAGAGTACGATAAGTCCCTATAAATGAGAATAGTTTAAAGGCCTACTTCTACCGTGTCATATCACCAAATGTCTTGATATGTACATAATATTTTGTGAACTCAATTCAATCCGATTCCGAGCTATTTCGTTTTCTTTTCTTCTTTATCTGAAGATGACGTTTTTCGTATTGCTTGTTCAATGTAACCCATTTAGATTGTCGTTGACGATATTCTTCATGACCTAACATACTAAAGACTACGGCAGGGACTATGCTGGAGCTATAACATATGTGGGACTGCATGGTACTTATGTGGCATTCTCAACTTGAAGACGTTATGCGCTAATGAGCATATCGACAAATAAATGACTAGCAAATTCTTGTCATTTATGTCAGTTTATTACAAGCTGTATGTTTCCACGGCAAATGTATCATGTACGTTACTGTTTCAACATTTGCTTTCCAGACAATATGAGTTCTCCTCGTCAAACGACTTGGAAACTACACAAAGTTTGTTAACTACACTTGTATTTGTTTTTCCGTTTCTGAATAATGGTGTTGTCTTAAGAAATATTCACTAATAAGATCAAGTTCTGCTCCTCCAGCAATGTGTATATGTTTTTATTTTAAGTTGTCTATGCCTCAAAACTTTCCAAGTAACCAAATCAATCAAATGTGCAATTGCTTGATAACTTTTGTCATCAAATACCGGCGTAGATCTAACTTTGCAAAACACTGTGTGTGTGCTTAATATTTCTCTCCATTGAAGCCATTGGAGCTATCAGTTCCTACTTTTGTATTTACATACAGTTGTACTTAAAAACACGCGCTACTCCATATAAAATGAATACGCTATTACAGAGTTGACTCGGGTAACATGGGGGAACCACCCATAATACAACAAATACAAGTATCACGTTTCCACTAAACACTTGAAGTCCCAATTTTGTGGTTCATTCTCTCTGAATAAATAAAATGATACGCCATCGGTCAGATATAACAATATACATTCTAAAAAAACAGTCTCCACTGCTATCATAATAGTTGAATTTGTTAGTGATAATGAATGTTGACACGAATAGCTGACTGAATTCATTTTGTTCATTGAAGCATGTCACAACAATTTCAGAATGTAAAGTTGTACGTACTAGGTTTTGGAACTACAGTATCACGTAGCCACAATAATTCTCCTATAACAGAATGCACTGATTACAGTTGTGATCTCTTTTTTAATATAAGTTACGTGAAGTCCTGTGAGTTCTCATTACAAATATAAGTGGTAAAGATAACATACTACAATTAACTTTCTCATTAATGTAAACAAAGGGGAATTAAGATCGTATATTAATGTATGCGTAGAATACACATACAACATCCCGGACAAACTCTATTTGTGTGGTTCTTTAACATAGGAAGTTACAGGTCACACTAGCAATATATGAATACCAAACACAGCTGAAAATCCTGTGAAGTGGATTATCACCAACAAAGCCAGACAAAGATCTGGTACTCAAGGTGCAAATTAAAGCACCAAATTAATGGTTTTGTTAGGTTTTAACATTCGCGTCTCAAGATATGTGCCTCATACCTGAAATATCATGTTGGCTTTTCCCGACCTTCTTAAACGGCATATACCCAGCCTTGAAATAAGGATATCATGTCTGCAATTCTTCAATTCATGTAAAAAAAATAAACCTGTGAAAAATGGTGCGGTAAATACATAGTAGATGGGGGTTGAGGTGATACAAGAATCACAATGAATTACCCATCCTCTTTCACTTTCTTTAAGCACTTTGCGAATATTTTGGGCTGAGCACATAGGCGTAGGGACTCCTAGATTTTTTTTCTTTTTTTTTTTGTGAGGAGGGGGGGGAGGAGGAGATATTGCCTGAATGTGTTTGTTACTGATTACTATCCTAAGCAGAGGGCTACAATGAGTTAACGCATCTATGAAAAATACTTACATTGGAATCTCCAGAAAATGTCTCATGGAGAGAGGTTCAAAACCCTCAGGGAAGTTTCGAAAAAAAACTTTCGTCGGTTTGCCGCAAAAGATGAATGTGAATCAAATGTAAACAGAAACTACCATAGTACCGTCAGGGTCTAACAATTGTGAGTACATGCTTCTTATACGTCATCGAATATCACATATGAAGCGTCTATCCAGGGTTTTCAGGACGGGTGTGGACCTAGCCTGAGAGCAAAAGCTTTTCCTGCCCATTTTGGGCAGGACTATCTAAGCGCAGTGGCACCATCGGTTGGCATACCTGAGAAATGGTCGGAATGGTCGGAAACCGCACTTCCCAGTAGGGTTCGCATTAGCAGCGGGATTGCGGGATCCCCGTGTTCTGGTCGAAAGTCCCTCACGAAAAAAAAAAATATGACAAGGGGGGAATTCCCTCAAAAACTTTCCATTCCGAAATTAACCTTTACGGACTTCTGTAACCAAATTTTAAATTGATTTACCCAATTTTGCCAGAACATCACAAAATATGATTTGCGTGAGTAAATTGCCGTTTCATGTACACAAAGTTAACGAAATAAATGAATTTCGGATGTAACCATTCACGATCGATCCCGTGTTGTGATCAAGTTCGCACTCTTAGCCCAACGTTACTACATAGTGTGCATACAATTGTAGAGTACTAAGTAAACGTTCCTAGTCAATGGGTAATGTAACACCTTTCCGTGCCAGTGCAATAACTCCCTATTAGCATGTTCTGCAACACTCGTGCTACGATACTCGATGTCTTGGAATTTTAGGAGAGGCTAGGCCATGCTAC